>JAJONR010003599.1:0-72784 GCA_029582245.1 Solanum etuberosum | reverse complement strand
AACAAAGCAATAAGAGCAATGATATAATCTGAACTGAATGTAAATACTGAGATATACTGAAATACTGAGCTAACTGAATGCAATGACCAAGTACATGAGATGATGAGTCTGAATACTGAACTGTAACTGATAACCTGGTCAATGCACTAGAATCTGACTGTACTGTGGGAGCTACTAATAACCGACATAAAACCACATTAGCTAAATGTGGAGTCCGATGTATACGCCCCATCGAGAGAACCCAATATACCCTGCCAGAGGTATAAAGGCATGACTGGCGTGATCACTAAAATGATGCCCACATAGGGGACTTATAACCTACGGGGCACGTAGTTCTAGGACTATTCGGGTACGCTGAACCCTAGTCCAACTCGATATTAAGTCTACTTCCAACTGATTATGTAAATAACACATTATGACTGAATGCTGTAAAACATGGATAGCTCGATGTTCTGACATGCAAACTCTGAGAATGCAACAATTATATCTGATAATATGACATTCGTAAACTGAAGCATGTATATAACTGAAATAGATGGCCTATCATGTGTAATTCATAAACTAAAGGAACTACATAGCTAAGGTTCTGAATTTCATGCAAGAAACTGAGCAACAACATGATAATCTGATTTGGATAAATCTAACAGCTAAAACCCAACAATTTCTAACATTCAAGAAACCTTAGGTCTAGATAATATCAAGGAAATCAAGATTCTGACTGAATTCTAGGGACCTAATGGGCGAAAGAAACCCACTAGTGAAATTCCACATACCTGGTGACGAATTTTACGGAGAAATCTTTCGATTTCGGGGCTGGAACTGATGGAATCTTGCTGCGTTCTTGAACTAGGGTTCTTGACCTCTTTCTCCTCTTACGCTCTAATTTTTCTAAGTTTTGATGAATGATCTGACTTAGGTAAGTTCTAGTTATGTTTCTAGGCTAAAACTCACCAAAACTACGTAGTTTAGGGTTTAAACGACGTAGTTTAGGGGTCTAACGCATATGGAAAATACCAAAAGACCCCTGACTTAACTGCTGTCGGGAGCCACTGACGGACGGGAGCTACGGACCGTGGATTAACCGACGGTCCGTGTTGGTTGGCCGTCGTTCGCGACTGGGGTTGGAAATTGGGGTATCGATCCACGGTCCGTGGATCGTGCCTAAGACGAATTTTTCAGAGCTTTCTGGGGAGGGTTGCAGGTGGCCTCCCACGGACCACCAGCACGGACCGTGGGTCACCCTACGGTCCGTGGGTGGCAACCGTGGGTTGCACCTGCAACTGCTGAAAATCTGCATTTTGATAGTTCTAGCATACGGGGTGTTACACAAGCCTTCATTTTGTCCAATAGTAATTAGTAAAATCTGTCATGGTTTACTTTCAAACTAGTTTAATTTCTAACGAAAAACATATATCGTTATTTACCCATTTTGGGAATTGTATTTTTCAAGAAATCCTTTGTATCAAAGAAATACATTTTTTTAGTTAAATTATGCGCGATAATTTCTTTTGAAACTCCTCCCTAAGAGCTCTCACCCTTTTTGCTCCCTTGGTGACTCTTCGAATATACAAAATTAAAAGTATAGGTATATACAAAATTAACTTAACCTAAATATGAAAATTGTTTCAAACTTGATTATGTTATATCCCCCTTTCAAGTGACCCTCACACTTTTCTTCAACAAGTCAACTACATTTATTATTATTTTTTGCATTAGAGAATATACGTATTTTCCTCTGGCCATAGTGGATTGCTTTTATATATTCATGAAAATTGTGTGTATTTTTATAAAGTATTTTTAATTTTTAAATTCTTAGGAAAGCGTTTGACCATGATTTTTTAATGTACCTTTGTTTTTCAAAGTTAAACTCCGAAAACATATTTTATCATAAAATTTTAAAATTTAACTTGAAATTAAATTTTATAATTTTCAGAAATTTAAAGATACAAAAAATATTCACTTTTTTCATTAATAAATACGTAGATATTTTAAATTTTCATATTTGAAAGCTTCGTTGCATCCACTAAACTTTTTCTAAGCTTAAATATGAAAAATAAAAAAATACATTAACCAATTGCTTGGACGGGAAAAATGCTCAAAAGTCTTGGTGTAAATGCATGACTGCTGGCCGCTAGTGATTGGAATTTGGAGGGCTTTTGGCTTTCTATACTGCACAGATTGGGATTAATTTTAGAGGTGACAAATGGTAGTAGGAGTATTAGATATTTTATTTTTAGGTTCTCCGGTCCGACTAATCCAAATTTATGCAACGTAGGGCTTCATTCGGAGTTAGCGCTCCCTATCAAAGATTATTCCATACCTAGGGGCGAACCTGAAACTTCTGATTAAGGGAGGAACAACTTCATCCACTACACCACATTCGTTGGTGGTGTATCAGATATTATTGTGTCGTATTGTTAAATTTGCTATATAATGACAAAAAAAGTCATTTCATATAAAGATCGATTTGGGATGGTCACATCATTACTTCGTATTTTTTTCATCTCGCGTTTACTTTTTCATTTAATAATCATTTATTTTACCCTTCATCCCACATTTTTAGTAACTCTACCCTCAATATTACTTTTTCTTTGGAATATTATAAGTTTATTTGTTCATATTACAAGTCTGTAATACTATGAAACGATAAAATATAATATAATTTATTTAAATGTTATCTTTGTCAAAGTAAATGATATAAACAAGCATAATGTAGTCATTAGTATCTAGGAAGAGTGCAGTTGTGTTTAAGGGCAACTAATAGCTTATTTGGTCAAAAAAAAATTAAAAAAATCTTAATTTGAAAAGTGTTTTCTTGTTAGATACACTTTTTGAAAAAACAATTTCAAATAAGTAATTCGGGTTTCTCTAATTAATTTGAAAAACATTTTTGTTATTATTATAGCAAAACAATTTATGCTTGGTAATGGTTTCAAAAGTGCTTATGACTGAGTTATGAGGAAAAACTATTACTCCTACTTTAAACTTCTGAAAATAACTTTTATTACTATTCAAAAATATTTATTTTTTCGCCTCATAAACCTAATTAAACATCTCAACTTTCTAAGATAAACACTTAAAAATACACATAATTAACTTTCTAAAAATTTAATCATACAAGTATAAGATAAAATAAATTGCATGTAGGTGGGCGCTATAAGCTGTTATCTCCTGTATTCAGATTAGCAAACCAGAAACAATTAAGATGAAAAGGAAAAAGAAAAACTATCCGAGTCCACAGAACCCACTGTGTGTCCTTAAGGAATTTAATCCCCTCAATGTACCCGAGGTTATGGATTATTTCCTCCCAAGATAAAACGGATAAACTATTACAGAAGTAGCGGTACCTCAAACTTCAATAATTTCAGCGAACTCAAACTTCAGCAACAAGATCACACATAGACTTGATGACTTTTATTTGTAAGAAATGTATGCAATAGAAGGGAGAAAAATTGATGCAGAAAATGAGAGAAAGTCTCTCTATTTATAGCCATCTATAGGTGCGAAAATACCTGTTCGGAAAGACTTGTCTGTTCTGAACAGTCATGGTGACCTTTGGGAAGAGAAATATCCATTCGAAAGGAACAAGTCCTTTCGGAGCGAATAATTTAGTTAATTTGGTTCCGCAAAATTAATTTAAATTAATCCACGAATTAGTTAATTATTTAATTAATAATTCTGAATTAATCTTAATTTAATATTCAGAGAAAGGAAATCAATTAGTGATATTGATAAATAAATTTTGTCCAAAAATTTATCAATTAATCACATCATTTGCCGAAGCCAAAGCCGAGCGAGCGACGACGGCGCGAGGGGCACCCTCTACTTAACCCTTTAAGAGTTAAAGGAAGTGTTTCCTAATATAAGGACAACACTTTTCCTTTCTTCTACCAATGAGGGAGAAATGACTTTTCATTTTCCCTTCACTTGTTCCCCCATATTTCCCAATTCTCATATCCCAATTCACACTTTGCTTTTGGGTTTTTTAAACCCAACATAAGCATCGTGTTATAATCATACCAATTCAAATTCAATTCGAATCTTGCTCGATTCTACAAAAGTTAAGTACGTTGCAATTTATTTTTATCACGTACTGAGTAAATCTAAGTTGACCAATATATATATATATATATATATATAAGTTCGTGTTCATCCGAATTTAAATTGTGAGTAAAATTGAAAGCACTAAGCGATATTCAAAGCCTAATTCTGTATGTGCTTTGAAACTAAATTTCTGCTATATTTGTTAAATGAAAAAATATTGTTAATCATATGAATCTATTTATATATATTAAAAAATTAAAAATTTACAAAATAGTATAAAGCAACATCTCATTATATTAACTAGAGAAAGGGAAGACAAGATTTGTACATAAAAACAAGTACCCTAAAAACAAATGGCTAGTTGCTATACTAATGGACCCATATAGTATACTATTTTAAGGTCATCATTGAAAATTACAAAAAAATATTGAAAGTAATAGACCACTATTTTACACACATTTGAAGAAGAATAAATAAATATGCAAATTTTCATACGAATGTAAAGCAAATCTGTTAAGTTATGCAGATACATTTAAATAAATACAGTTCATCCTTTTTATTGATTAAATTCATGTATCTTATGGAGAGTCTCAAATATGAATAACGGATTAAAAGTGAAAGTTGATCAAATGAATATGTCAAAATAATTTATTTCATTTTTTATCTATAGCGCATTGAATTAGTATGCTAAATAACTTATATGATCGGACCACGCCTTGATTAATTGATGAAGTCACATAACATACTAATTTAGTGTGCTATATAAATCCTTAAATATCACACAGATACTTAGTGTTAATTTAGTTAAAAATTTAAGTAGTTAAAAAGATTGTTATGATAGGTTTTAGGATGAAAAATTAATTGTTATTAGTTAAGGGTTGATAATCATTAACTAACAATAAATTTCAAACTTAACAAAATTAAGATATAATTACAATGTCCTAAAGCATAACTATAAACTTTAAACCTATACCATATTAACAAAATAGGCTTGAAATGACCTTTTAAAAAATTAGGTTTTATGTCTTGTAATTTTAAGATCTACCATACTAATAAAATAGACTTGGAAAGTCCCTTCTAAAATAGTAGAATTTAAATCTTGTAATTTCAAGATCTAAACTACTAACAGAAAAGACTTGGAAAAATATATATACCTTCTAAAAAAATAATATTTTATGTTTTGTAATTTTAAGACTTATCGTACTAACAAAATAAACTTGAAAAAATGTATCTTCTAAAAAAAACAAGGTTCAAATATTGTAATTTACAAGATCAAACTATTAATGAAATAGACTTAAAATATTGTATCTTCTAAAAAAGTAATATTTTATGCCTTGTAATTTCAAGACTTACCACACTAACAAAACTTGAAAAAATGCATCTTCTAAGAAAATAGGGTATAAATCTTGTAATTTCAAGACCTAAACTATTAATAAAATAGACTTGTGAAAAAATGTACTTAATTCTAAAACATAGTATTTAGGTCTTGTAATTTTAAGACCTACCATATTAACAAAATAGACCTGAAAAAATGTCCCTTTTAAAAATAGATTTTATATCTCGTCATTTTAAGACCTAAAATACTAAAAAAATATATAGACTTGAAAGATGTACCTTCTAATAAATTAGGTTCAAGACCTAAACTACTAACAAAATAGATTTGAAAAATATACCTTCTAGAAAATTAGGATTTAGGTGTTGTAATTTCAAGACTTATCACACTAATAAATTGGACTTGAAAAAAATGTAACTTCTAAAAAATAGGATCAAAGTTTAAATAAATATTTATTAAAGATAAATATAATTATTATTTTTTCATTTTATACAAATTGTAGATATCCTAGATCAATATTAAAAAATAAATATCTTCACATATTCAAAATAAAATTATTTATTAACTTGAGATGTTTAACAATTTCATGGTTATATTATTTAAAACAACTAAACAATATTTATTTTGTTAAATAATCGAACATAAAATAGATTGGGCGAATAAACTACCAACTAACTAAACTTAAACCCTATAGAATAACACATTTAGATCTAAATCCTAGAAAAACAAAAGAGTTGAACCTAATATTTTGTTAGTTATATTTATTTAAAAAAAATCACGAAGTGTTGAAGCAATATTTAGAGACTTATATAATACACACTAAATTAATGCACTATGTGACTTTATTGATCATAACAGTATATTATTAAAACATGGTCCATTTATGAAAGTCATGTAGCACACTAATTTAGAATACACTATATAAAAAAATAATAGAAAGAAGAGATTTTAACACATTAATTTGATCAATTTTCACATTTTGTTCACTATTTAGATTCTAAACTCTCTTTTTAAAGATCGTAACTTTATTTAGAATTCGTCAGTTTACCTTAAAAAAGAAATATTAGAAGAAAAAGCTCTTTACTCCGTAGAGTTAAAGTGAAAGGTTCAAACTTTATAAATAATGTACTGCATCTCTTTCTTTTTTTCTTCTTTTTTTACTTCCCAATGTTATTTATTCTTGATTATTTTTTTTTTGAGGAAATATTATACCCAAAGGAGCTTTGAGGTGAACTCCAACTCAACATTTAAAGATGTACCTAATTAATTTAAGGTTTCACTTGTTTATATCTAATAATAATTTTAATTTTAATTATTCAAATCTCATAATTAAGTGAGTTTATTTTTAGGTCTGAATTTTTATTACTAATTACATCTTTTTCTTTATACCTTTCATTTAATGGGTTCGAATTTTAAATGATTAAGATAGGTAAGATGCCTATTGAAATATTATTTTCTTAAATATAAAAATAGAAATTTATCTATTCTATTTCTATATATTCACCACTATCCATCACTAGCAACTATCATAATTATCGTTCATTGTTATCAACTACATACCATCACCCACCATCACTAGCTACAGTCACTATAGTTGTTAATTTATTATTATTATCACTAGTCACTAATCTATTTGAGTTACAACTATCATCACCCACCATAATTATCACAATTATCATCAAATCACCACCACCAATCACCGCATTATATACCAACCATATTACTCATCATTATTATAGACAATCACCGGTCACCTTTACTAGTAGCTGCTACCTACACCACAACACCATCCTTAATCGATATCCACAACCACCATCATCACAACTAGCCAATATAACCATCCCCAAATAGCTCTCTGACTTTTTTGTTGATATAAATAACAACATATCAAATATAATTTCAGTAGAGAAACTAATATATAGTATATTATATTATCTTAATATTTTATTGAAATTTATTATTTTTAAATAAAAACAAACATTTAAATGCTAAAAAGATAAATAATTTTAATTAATTAATATTTAAATCTTAATATGATATCTGAATTCATACTTACACATCTGATCCTAACATATATATATTTTTCATCTTAATATTCGTATTCAAATGAATTCATACTTACACATCTGATCCTAATATATATATTTTTCATCTAAATATTCGTATTCAAATTCACACGGCGACGTAAATGGAATTTTTTTAAAATTAAACTGTTCATTGTGGGGGACCAACCATCCAGAACTGAACAGAATGATGATGAAAATACACCTGACTAGTGAGCCTCACGTTTCCACGCTGTAACGCTAGCGGAGTGCCAGGTCATCACCCACCAAAATATGCGTTGGTTAGTGCGAAAGAAGCGCTAAATAAATCCAAATAAAAAAGAAGAGGGAAATACAAAATACACAAAATTAATTAAAATAAAATAAACAAACAAATAAATAAAATCTACAAACCCTAGCTCGAGTACTCTCTTTTCTCTTTCCCTTTTTGCTTTTACCGAATTTCAATATACTTTCCCTCCAGAGTGTGGTTTCCTCCATGAAATGGGAAATGGAGGTGTATGAAATCGAAGCTGTTCTCGAGAAAATCTGGGATTTACATGATAAGCTTAGCGATGCTATTCACTCTGTTTCTCGAGCTCAATTCCTCAATTCCGTCAAGTATCGCTCTAAGTCCGATGACTTTTACGGTCACCGTTCTAACAAGAGAAACGATAACAGTGGAGATCAAGTAAAGCATGGTTACGTTTTCGTTAAGGAGTTCCGTGTTGATGATGATGAATCCGCCGTTCATGAGGCTAAGAGTCTCAACGCTATCCGGACCGCACTTGAACACCTTGAGGACCAGTTCGAGTTCTTCCATGTAACTTCTCATTTCTATCCTTTTTTTTTTGTTTATTCGTCTATTGCTATAATCTATTCGTTTTTCATTATCTGACTGAATGGAATTAGCCGGCCTTGTTTGAAATTGTCTACTGTTGTGTCATGCGTTAGATTTGATGTTTTGTGATGCTATGCTGCAATTAATTTGGCTTGTGAAGTTCGATCAAAATGAAACGTCATGATATAATCCGTTATCCGAGTAGCTGCTTAGCATGTTTCCAGCATATTATTGCTTATATTTTAGTACCTCTTATATAGGGTCCTCAAGCAGAACTGCAGTAATTGCAATAGGAAAAGGAGGAATGGATGTGAAAAGAAAGAAAACACTAAACCTGTGTATTTGTTTTGTTTTGACGCTTCGAGTTTTAAGCAATCATTTTATTTATTTTTGAAATAGGTAACTTTAGTTTTAAGCAATGTATTTTGCTCATACTGATATTGGTGTTATCAAATTAGTGTTGAAATTCCATCTTGTCCATTGTAGAGCAATTACTGCAAAAACCTTGTGGTTATTTGATACTGTAATATGCAATTTTAGCATGGGTATGATTGTATGCTACACTATCCCTTGCCAAAATTTTCATAGAAACAGGACTTTGACAGCTTGGATTTTATTTAGTGCTCATAGAGAAAAGTTTGATACAAGTTGCGGTGAAGACTAGGTAGTATTTTTGTTGAGAAAATGGTAGAAGGCCCTCCCAACATATTGTCATTTTACTAAACTATACACTTATTCCATACTGGGTTCTATTACCCCATTGAACATTTTATTTTTGGAATTTTGTAACCCTTAAATGCTGACCTGTCCAAGAAGTTTAATACACCTCTTGTAAGCGCGTAAGGATTGAACGAATGAGGCTATGATTGCTAAAATTGAATTAAATAGTCCATGTGTCGGTTTCCAATTGGAGATTATATAATTAATTCTACTTAACATTTAAGATTTCTTTGTTTAGGTTTGTTTTCTTTCTCTTTATTCCTTCTTATCACAATAATCACACCAAGACCACAACTACTGCTATCACCATTTCTGTTTACTATCAGAACCCCAAAATTCAAAGAATAGGCAGCTGTAATATCAGAATTTGGACTCATTAACGCATCCACATACCACTGCCCTGTTTTTCATCTTCCTCAAAATTGAAATTCTCACCATTATCAAAGTTCAAGCATTGGAAACAGTGACCCATAAACACACAATTTACTCTTACGTTCAGATTCTTGACTACCCAACAGTCCAACTAATGTTTGAACTTTTCTCTAATTAGGAAGGTAATATGAGATAAGTCGTTAAGTTACTGAGGAATTAAAAACACAATGTCTCTCGTGTTCGAAACACAATTGATCTGCGTGTTGTTAAGGTAGAAAGAGATCTGTTTTAATGACAATCTGAGTTTGACATTAAATTTTGTTTCACCTCTTTTTCTCACTTACTTACAAATCAATCTTGTTCCTTTACCTCTGCGCAAGCTCGTATGTTCATGGCTTTTCTCTGAAAAGAATAATGACAAGAACTATGTTGTTCGATTCAAATGAACTATGATGTTCATGGCTTTTCTGGATTTACTGTATGCATCTCTGATGGCGTACGTTCATTGAGGTTGGTATCAATTGTGTTCTTTGAGGTCGGTATCAATTATTCTTTTGATGTCCAGTGAAAAAAATTATTAAGGCATACATGTGCATTAAAAAGTTGTATCCAACATTAATGGCTGTGTGAACTGCTTATGAAATTTGATAAAGATAGTATAGTTAGCAATAAAATGGAAGAACAACTAGGTGTGGAAAGGATGGGCAATCATTTGGTAACTGGCTTGGACTGATCTCGTTCGGTTTACCGAATAGATAAACCTAGTTCTTTGTTCAACAAGAAGCTTTTTGTCTGCAACTGTGTCCACAGGAATAGATCAGTAGATGCTAAAGTAAATTTTAACACTAGTAGACAGCTTGAAACAAAGCAGGTTCTAGAGATGCAACAATAAGGCAAAACCACCACCAAAGGCTGCAACACTTCTAACTTGTCTCTGCAAGTTTATGGACACCCAAAATGAGACGGCGAGTGACCTTTGGAGTCGCAATCTTCCATGGACAAAGAGGTGAAGCTAGCATATTTGATAGAACTAAGAAAGAGAGTGTGAGAGCTCTAGTGTCTTAGCCTCCACAACTTGCAAGAAGTACCCTTTTAGGATATGTTTTGCATATATTTCTGTAGTATAACTTTTTGGTACTTAGAGTTATTGGTTCTTTTTTTGGGATGAAGATTGTCTGGGTGAGCTTGTGCACACCTCAACTATTCCACCGGATACCTACCGACATAAATTTTCTTGCCAAAGATTTGGCAGAAATCATCCAGTGATGCTTTTGTCTCTGATTTGAACCTCCTCATGGATTTCTTCCCACTTCATTTGACTGCTAGGTCACACCCTTGCATTACTGAGACCTCAACAAAAGGTTGAAGCAATTGAAGTCCCAAACCAAGTTTTGCCCCAAAGTATCCAAATGAAAAGTACTAGGAAAAATTGGATTTATTGATATTTCGGTTGGCCGTTGGCCGTAATTACATACATATGCCGAAGTGTTAGATGTTTATTCATTATTCAAGCATAATCCAAACATGACTAACGACCCAAGTAAGGGAAAAAAACACACAAACAATTGAGGAGGCTTCGAGGAAACAAAAGAGCATAGTGCAACACCTAAGGATGTGGCCAACGTCAATGAAGTGGGTGCAAACCTTTGAAACAAGGGTTCAAATTCCAGCACAGTTACTTGTGCAAGTGGGTACTTGTGAAATAGTCGAGGTGTGCACAAGCTGGTTCGGACATCACCATTATCCGCAAAAAAAGACTGAAAAAGATCAAAGTATAATAATGGACACCACGGTCATTTAAAAAAAAGGTATAATGGTGAAAAGAGCCAACCAATTCTAATACTAAATCTGTAATCAACTTATCCAAACAAAACATTAAATACATCATCAATGAGTAGTTCTAGGATTTCAACAAAATCAAGAATATTACCCTTGTATTAGTTGTTACTTTAAGAAATATGTTCACTTTCAGCGCAAGTTTTTCGCTGTCTCGAATTTTTTTGGTATGGAATAATGATTCATGACAACTCTACCATTTATAAACTCATAGATTTATTTTAACTGGCTGCTCCAAAATGTTCATAAATTTCACCATGAGAAAATAATCCCGCTTATCCACTGTCAATGTGCTAAATATACATCTGAACCTAGAGACGATGCCAATTTTCGGGTTGAATCTCTCAGCCATTTCTGTTCAACACAGGTAAACTTAGGGAGTTTTACCATTGACAACTGTGCTGGTTAGTGTATTTCGTTGGTCCATCTGGGGAGTCGTGGTACCCTATGCATAAGACCAACTTTTCTTGCTAGTCAGCTTTGAAGGCATTGGAGTAATTGTAGTAAATGCAATCTATATCTTGTTCATCTGGGGAGTCCTGGTACCCTTTTTTTTTTTTGAGAAAGTTAACATTTTATAGACAACAATACACCAATGGTGTATTTCAGTAGTAATTACATCAGGAGTATACAGTAAGCAAAACCAAAAGATCTATCATTTATACCCCTCCTAAACTATCTAAAAAGTGAGTAATAGCCTCCACCTCTTTGGGGAGGACATGATTACACCAAAAATAAAGGGTTATAAGACAGTTCAACTTCAAACTCTGGAAAGGGATGCTCTTGTTTTCGAAGCATCTCTGGTTCCTTTCCTTCCAAATTGTCCACCAGATGCAAGCAGGGACAATCTTCCATCTCTCCTTGTGACCTGACGTATTCCCTTCTCTATTCCAGCATGCTAGAAAATCTGAGGTGTGTCTTGGCATGGACCAGCTGATTCCCCTCAAATTCAAAAAGACCTGCCACAATTTCTCTGTCACTCTGCAATGGAGGAAGAGATGGTTTGTTGTCTCTGTTTCTATTTCACAAAAAAAACACCTGGAGCATAACTCTCTTCCCCTTTTCATTAGATTGTCCTGAGTTAGTACTACTTCCCTAGCTACCAACCAGGTGAAACAAGCCACCTTGTGAGGAACATTAATTTTCCATATCATCTTCCAAGGCCATGGTAACAACATTTCAGCTGGCCTGTCAAAATGTCTATAAGCTGATTTTATTGTGAACTTCCCATTGGTACCCTTTGCATAAGACCAACTTTTCTTGCTAGTCAACTTTGAAGGCATTCGAGTAATTGTAGTAAATGCAATCTATATCTTGTTCTTCAATTGCATTACTTGAAGTGGTTCATGATGTGAGAGCATTTTCTTTCTTCTTTCTGGAGTCGTGGGGTCTTTGGGCAGGTGCTGCTAATGCGTAACAGAATCAGTTACAAATCATTTAGGAATGGTACAGAGATGTGGTTGGTGAAGACAAGTAGTTGGTTTGAGCTGTTTACATTGATTAGAGTATGTTTAAAGTAGAAGAACTTCAAGTTCGATTTATGAAGATGTAAATGGATAGATCCTAAACTTTCTGAGATCCTCTTCTTTATTGCTGAATATGTACTAGAAGCATTCACATAGTGATATCTTAGTTGGCTCTGCTTTTTATTTAAGAAGTATGACTGCGCAGTTTGATTGACTTTAATATTATATTATGTACAATAGATATTAACTTACTACTTACTTTTTCTTCTTCTTTTTGGGTGCACTTGTACCAGACTGTGCAGAATCAGCAACGTGCAGAAAGGGATGCTGCACTTGCTCGCTTAGAGCAAAGCCGAATTGTACTTGCAATGCGATTGGCTGAACATCCGGGTAAGAAATATAAATTCATTGAAGAAGCTCAATCTTTGGTGGGAGATGTTCGTAATGCCAGTCAGTTTGTTTCTCCTGAAAATCTTTATGGTCCTGCTTCAAGCGCCCCAGGTGAAAATTCAACGACGCCGAAGAGGAAGAGATCAAATGCTGTATTCAGTATATTCTTTTCTAGTTTTGATTTCTTTAGGAAGTCTCTTAGAGTGGATGAAGTGGGTGGAATTTTGGGGAATGCAGCCTTGGTTGCAATCAGCATGCTTGCACTAATGCATCTGCAGCAAGTTGGTAGCAAGGAAAAATACCTTTTGGACCTCCCATTAGGACAAGACGTCGACTACAGCAGAAATATTAGAAAAATCTCTCAGCCTGAGGGGTCATCATATGGCCTAAATTTGGATGTGTTGTCAGCCAGGGGCTGAAACGTAATATGGTGAGAATTGGGGAGAAAGAGGGTGTTAATGTTACTGTCTTTTTGGAGTAGAAAATTATTTTTCTCTCAAAAAGTTTTAACAAAATGTTGGATTTTCCCCCCAATTATATGCATGGTTTCATATTGTAGCCAAATTTTACTGAGGTGGGAAAACCAAGTTTCTTATGGTAGACAGTGGTAAAGAAGGGAACAATGTTTTTGCTATCTATAAATGTTGTAAAGAGCTACAGCTTCCTTTCGTTGGAACATATGACCGATTTTATACTATAGTCTGTGTATGTGTATGTGTATGTGTATGTTTCAGTGTGAAGTTCAAAAATTTTGATTACCTGTTGCCAATAACCATGTCATTCTTCATCTAAAGGTAATACGCAGAATGTTGTGTATTAGCATTTAGAAGATTATTAAGCATGCACGGGCAAGCAAACGCTGATTGTCAATCTGAAGAAAACTATAATGTATATTTATTTGCCAACGAATCAAACCAGTGTGTGAAAAAAAAAAAAAAAAAGTAAAAGAAACCATAGCGCAATTCATGCACGTCGAAGGCTGTGGGTCGAGTAAAACAATACATAACGCATGTAAAATGCTATCTAATATTAGGAGCTTAGTCAACCTGATGAATCGATGACCATAATAAAATTGGAAGTTGAATACATAGTTCTACCTAAACTGCAATATAAGTTCATAATGAGAAATGAATCGAATATTTTACTGCAGCGTATTAGATAACCTGCTTTAGTTTTTCGTTCACTATCATTCTTTTACAATGTTACACGTACTGAAAATGACTAAGAAATAAGAAAATTAAAATAGAAAATGGAGCCTTTTTTGACAAGTATTATATGCTAATCTTAACTAGAAGGGGGAATTAGTAGTACAGTGGGCAAACTTCAAGAGAAAACAAGTCACGAGAGCAAACCAGAAGGAACTGGTAACAAGTCTCTTATATAGAAGTTAATTAATGAGGTCCAAGGAAATTGTGGCCTTAACAACGGCAAGTTTTGGTGTTACAGCTTCTATTCTTCCCGGAGGGCAAACCACTATCTAGGCAAATCAACTGTTTAATATAGGAAGTAAACGATACGATAGCCCCACATTATTTCAAACATGGAATGCATAAACTTAAAACTTGACCAAGAGTTACATACTCAGCCTGCATACACAGCTAAAAGCATTCACAACTCGGTAAAAACTACTTCCAACGGTAGCACGTAACTCGTGGATGGAAGAGCTGCCTGGCAGATAAATCAGTGAAATGACTCTCCAAAAGAGAAGCCAACGAGCTGCAAAATTATTGCACATGAGAGTCCCAGTAACATTATTTTATTCGCTTTCCTTGGGCTTAGGGATTTTCTTATATTCATAATCATTAATATCAACCTTCTCTTGCAAAGCCTGCAAAGGAATTAAATAGGCATCAAAGTAAGCTTTAGAAAGGAATTCAACACACGCATACATACAAATGATGACTATTTGTACCTTTAGTTCTTCCTCCAAGTTCATTTTTTTGGGGTTATATGCATTGACAGGTCCAAACCGGGAAAGAGCTTTTCTTGTTTCGATGATTTCCCACTCTTGATCATCCTTTACTTTAGCTATATCCTTGCTGAACTACAAAATTTTGCACCACTTAGTCTTAAGCCAAGGGGGAAAATATAGGACAATGTCTGAAAACCGCACACAATCTATGGCAGAAGAAAACTGTCCCAAAAAAAAAACAAGGAGATCACCAAAATGTCAAAACTTTGGCTATCTAGAAGCTATACTGCTTAGGAGTGTGCATGAACCACATAAATACACCCAGAGGGGATAAGAGATTAGCATATTTTAGTGCCTAGCCCTCATATTGACAGTAGACTCAGGCCAACTGAAATAGCCCATAAAATTTTTATGGCTTTCACTTCAGCTACCGAAATTCAACTCTAGCAGGATGCCAATAGTTAGTAGCATTACCAATACACATATAAGTATCATTTTCCCTATAATGATCCAAAAAGATATGAATCAATATAACATCAGAGTGCGAGAAGTCAAAAGCACAGTGGTCTAAAACAAGAAGAGTCAAATGACATTTAGGTAACAACCAGGTAAATGAAAATCTCCTCCTGAATAATTGTTACTTTTCTTGAGCTATTAATATCTTTAGCCTTGAATTGCCTTGAATACACTTCATTTTGGCATTTATCATTTTTTTTGCCAAAAAGTAACAATGATATAAATATCAACAGAACAAAGGTTGTGTGCCATATTTACAGTTGACAAAAACAAAAAACAGTATCTTGACAACTCTTACAAGGACTCGACTGCTACATAGGAGCCTGAGGTATCCAAGACCCATTATCGAGTAACATGTAAAGGTCTTCCCTCGCTGACTTCCTCAACATATGGACTCAGATGTCTAAAACTTACTATTAACTATTCAAAATAAAAGAAAATACTACGTATTAGTTACTACTGACGAAGCAGCAACTATGGAAGCTTTGAAAAGCCAAAAAAATGCATCAAAAGGAACATCAAAGAACAACTTAACTAATATACACAATGATAAGTAAATCAGAACCAAACTAAGATCGAGTTCCGAGCTCACGATATCAGATAGTTATATAAGGACTAAGTGTAAACAAGGACAATTACATAAAATTGATAAATCTAGGGAAAGGTGAACAATTATTAGCGGTAGGATTTTGGGAACTGTGCCAACAAAAAGGCCGGAAATGCAAAATTTGGAATAGATTCGTCAGTTTATAAGTGTTGAACGAACATCAGTTGAGTAATTTGACATTAAGTATAACTAACCTGCCTTGCAGAAGTTGGCTAAGACCAATAGATCCAAGCACTGTTAGTGAGATCATAGGAAGTCCATATCTCATAAATGGTGATTTCCTGCCCAATCTTTTGAAAGAGGAAGCTGGGTTTTGAACGCTGGCAGTAGAGGAGGCTGCTCGTTCATTAGCTTTATTAGGCTGATTCATTGTACTCTGGGTAGTTGTCATGAAGTCAGTAGGTCACCTGCTTCACAATCTAAAACTAATCAAGAAGTGGGGTGACAACAATAAGCAGTTGATCAAATAATTACACTATTTCCTAATCAAAAGATGAACCTTCTACCTTCACAAACTTCCAATCTTCTAAGACATCTTTTTCTACTCATAATTGAGAATTTAAAAAGTCCAACTATTTACTATAGCTCAACAGAAAAATACATATTTCAAACAAAAGCTACGATTCATGGTGCAAAATTAGGAGTGCAAATGATAGTGCCTGTTTTATGTTAAAGAAATAACTGCAAATTAAGAAAACTTAATTTTTAAAGACTTTAACAGAACTAAGTCTAAAAAATTAGAGAAAAAGGGTATGCGGTTCTCATTTACACTTCAAGAAGGTTTTTAAGGCATTTGAAGTGTTCCGCTAACACGCGGTTATCCAACGACTTGAAAATTTTATTTCACTAACTTGAAAAGTAATTTAGTAAATAAAATTTATTTTAGAAATCACTTTGAAAGGAAAGAACTTAAGCAATTGACACAACTTAGAGAGAGAATAAGTTTTTATCAAACAACTAAATAAAAAGTCAATAGAAACTTAAAAGATTTCAATTGACATAAAAAAAAGAAAGATCATCTTTAGGGGATTTAATTAAGTTAAACCAAAGTTAAAGAGTCAAAATTAAACATATTCAAATAAGCAAATAAAATAAGTCAAATAACTAAAGAAATAAAAGATTTGGGCCCAAGTCTAGTTGCTGAAAATGACTTGGGCTTCAGCCAAAATTCAACCCTCAAGAACTGCTGCTGCACTTTGGGCCTTTGGCCTATTTTCGGATGTATATCAATGTATACACTTGACATATATCAGTGTATATTTTCCCTGTATCAGCACCTTCCACTTATATTTTGCTTCCGAAACCTGTATATTAGCTTCCCTTCCATACATATCAGCTTCCGGTTCTTGGAATGAGAAGTTGACTAGATAATGGATCTCAACTCAACGAAACGCGGGGATGGAGTCCAAAATGGACTCGTATAAATGTCACAGGTAAAGAAGAAGATAAAATCACAAAAGAATCTACT
The DNA here is from genome assembly GCA_029582245.1 of Solanum etuberosum. Taxonomy (NCBI): domain Eukaryota; kingdom Viridiplantae; phylum Streptophyta; class Magnoliopsida; order Solanales; family Solanaceae; genus Solanum; species Solanum etuberosum. The sequence goes on along the minus strand of JAJONR010003599.1, from coordinate 55,237 downwards.
TCATTCAAAGCTAACAATGGTATTTTAGATTACTAAATAATAGAGCATCCTACTGTAGCTAACTTGAGTGTAAATAAGAAAAAAATAAAATCTTATGCCAATGAGATACATTTAATAATACAAAGAATGGACTAATGCCAAAAGAAAACAAGCACAAAGGGAATAAGATATAAAATTATGATCGAATCTCATTTTGCAACGACATCTGATAGCATCAAACAAAACTACAGGAAAATAATTATATTTTCAACTTTCCAGATTTGAGGTTTGCTACCACTAAACCAAACATTGAGTTTTAAACTAAAACTAATTTATTTCTACTCGTCGCAGCAAACATATATTAAAAAAATCCAAAGACATATACATAAGAAACTAAGCATTTTAAGACTTCAAAAAATTTGAACAGAGAGTAAAATTTTAGGTAAAGTAAACACAGATATGAAGAGACAAACACTTAATACTGCCTTAAGCTAAAACAGTTAGACAGCCAACTCATGCCAAGTGCAAGAACACAACAGAATACATCATCTCAAACTAGCAAATGACTCATAAACGATGAACTTTTGTCCATGACTCCTTTAAGCTTGAGAGAAAACGAATTCAAATCATGTTAATAGGCTGAAACTAACATTAAATAAGCCCAAACACTAGTGCTCAACCTTAAGCAAGAATCGAATAAGAAAAGATAGCAAATAAGTGGTTTAATCAAGACTCAAAACTGAGCTACAATCTAGAAACAACATAGTGAGACTAAACAGTGGTAGCATTTTGAAATAGATAGGGCACTTAACAGAGAGAAATCACGAAGTTTCAAACAAAGAGCGGAATTTGAATTAATTAATTAGCTACATCACCGATTTATAATCAATATTCAATCAAAATCCTAACATTTAAACATCTCATGCAGTTAAGAATCAATTAAAACAGAAGAGTTATTATTAAAGCCTAACCATACGAAGCAAACAACAACTAGTTCATGATAAGGGAGGATAGAATTAGAACAAGACGCATATCATTCGAAAAGAAAGAAAGGAGATAAGGGTGAAGTTGTCACCTTTTTGAAATGAACGCAAGCCTAAGGAAATTTCTCCTTGGTGGCTACAATACTATATTTAGATTAAATTTCCAGCTTCACCTATTTTCGTATCTATTTCTTGTGTCTCCCACCAGCCGCCTCTCGAAGGGTTAGGGTTTATATAGAGGGGCTTAGGGCTTGAAAAGGGATGAGAAATTTAGGAGATTTGAATTCCTTGGTTGGCCAGCAAGAACCGTTTGATTTCAAAGCAAAAGACAGAAGCAACAACCTGTCCCGATTCGACAATGTTCTTGGTACTGTAAGGATAAAGGATGAACGAGGTAGAAGCATCGATCTGGGCTGCTGGGTTTGGGCGTCGTTGCGAAGAAGAAGACGAATACGGGTCGTTTTTGTTGTACACGATATTGCGTATGAATGTATCGCTGGGCTGCTGATTGTCCCTGTTGGCTGATGGGCTGAAGAATTGGGTCTTTTGGAATTGTGTGAAAATTGTCCCAAAAAGGTTTAAGGTGAAGTAAGAAAGTGACTAAATTTGCAATTAAGAAAAGGGCCAAAGGATTGCAATTATAGCCTATCGGAGTTAAGAAGTTAGCCTAATGGCTAAAATTTAAATAAGACGAATTAATATATATTATTTAAAATTCGAAAAAGTGACAAAAATTGCACAAAGAACTTGAAACTATTTTGAATTTTATAAAACTAATTATTTTAAGTCGTTTGGAATTGAAAAAGCTCGATGATTGAACAAAATTAGGTGTCCCTTTTGTCTTTGGATTTTCATGACCTCCGTCTTCTCTGTAATTATTGGCAGAATCACTAGCCTAAGAAAGAAACAAAAAGTCCATGACCCCTAAATAGCGAAAACTAGAGCAACAAATGCAAATTTGTGAAACATATGGCAACTAGAGTTGGATATATACAAGTAGCAATAAGGAGTGAGAATTCTTGCAATCTCAGTTGTTTTTCATGACACAATTAGTATAAGATGTGGAGTGAGAATTTTCCACGCATTTCATTTTTTAAGTCAACAGATACATGTTAATTTTCGAGACAAATAATATGTAATAATATTACATTTTACATAAGAAATGGCATCCTCATGAATAAAGTCATGTTGTTGGGTAAATTACAAAAGATGTGCAAGACCCATCTATGGCACTTTAACTAATAATGAAGGTTAGTTTTTTCCCCCCTTGCTTTCGTTTCTAACCTGTTTAGTATTTTGAGATAATGAAGCAAGGAATAAGTGGTTGGATTCATGAATAGATAACTAATTGAAACGCCAGTAACTCATTCATTGACACCGACTGTGTTTGTTAAGTCAAATTTAGAGATGGTGGATTTTAGATTTCCAGCTCCATTAAAATGATAAATTAGAAGTATAGAAAGAATAAACATGAAAACTAACATAGAGATTCTTCCTTGAAATCTCTACAAACAAAATTCCATTGAAATAAGCGAAAATTACCTAATACATGATTTGTTCCAAATTCTTCCTTGAATCTCTACAATTTCCACTTTCGATTTTGTGATTTAGGAATAAATTTTGGGAGCTAACGGCGGAAGGGTATAAGTTGGGTTTGGAAGATTGTTTGTAATTTGGGGTTAGAAATTAGAATAACTTATTTGGGCCTTTTGTTTTATTGGGCTTCTGTTTCATACTATAAAACTCATTGTAAGACTTGACTTTTGATCAAGCCCAAATGTAGTTGAGCACATTCCCAAATCCCAATATATCATATATTTGTGAATACATCCGATTTACTCAAGAAACAAGATAATGATTATTATGTTCCTTCGCTATCTAGTTCATATACATTATCAATATACTTCGATTGTATATAGGTATATGTATATTAGTGTATAAAATATATATTATCTATTCGACATATTTTGTAAACTAGACTATTTGACTGTAATTTCCCTTGATGGAGAGTGGGACCTAGCTACAAATGAAATGGTCCTCCTAGATAATCCTGATTAATCAGATAAAAATGCTACCTAAACTTATAAGAAAAGTTGTTTAATTAAGAAATGGCCCATCCAGAGAAACTTGCAAAATCAGCATCCTTTTTAATAAAGTAGTAAATTTTGTAATTGCATGAGATTTGGAATGGCCCCTTTCAAATCTCTACTACTTTTACTAGTACATATCTTTTTAGTTGGCGACACTTTAATAAAATAGTAGTGGGGAATGGATTGATGGTGGCATTTCCACGTTATACATGTATTCATATATTATTATTTTTTTTATTTTTTACGAGAAGAAGTTGCTTAGATTGTAAACACCTGTCATTCAAAGGTTGTGAGTTCAAGTCACCAAGGGAGTAAAAATGTGGGAATTCCTAGAGGGAGGGGTTAAAAATAATATATACATATACATCAACAATCGAATGATATAATCAAAATTTGAGCCAGAAGAGTCTAATTTTACTGACAAATCTAATAAGTTAGCAATATATTCAACTTTTTTTTTTAGATTTTTGTTTGAGTTTTCACTAGAATCATATTATATCATAACATAGCATTCCATATTTGAAGGGCCAATATGTCTATAAGACAAAAAGAACAGAGAAACATTCTCCTGTTTTTTTGTCTACCTTTTCCTTCTTTTCTAAGTCAATCTTTTAATTAAAGAATTTAGGCGTGCAATATTTGTGTGCTTTCGGCAATTGGCTATGTAGACTCTAAAATAATATTTCTTTTTCGTTTTTAAATTTTATAGGTCAACCCCCAAAAGGGTGATGTATTTATGATACAATCATGAGTTCATCTTTATAGTACGTTGAAATATATATCATATATTATTACATGCATATAATATTGTAAATTAATAAGATCTCAATCAAAAGTTGCTAGATCTAGACTAATAAATCATGAAGTGTTCTTTTTCATGTCTTTTTCAAAATGTTCACTTTTCTTTCTTCTTCTTTTTTGAAATCAAATTGTAGATCCCGATATACAAATATGTTGTGTAATTTTAGCGATTTGAGAATATTAGATATCTTGTTTGTTGAGTATGAGAACAAAAGTTCCTAATTTTTTTTCATGAAATAATATTCCATTGATATAATTTTAACGATTTGAGAGTATTAAGTACCTTGTTTATGTTACTATAATTTGAGTTTGAGATTTTAAGGTTGTTGAGACTTTACTAGTAGTTAGACTAAGATCTCAATAACTTGCTCAAGTTTTACATGATTATTTAAAAGTTAATTATATTGACTTTTAATTACTTGTTGGTCATCAAACTCTAATATCCCATTTAGGTTGAGCTTTGCAGCATCATTTCACTTATTTAATAAGAAAATGGAAAATTAATAAGCTAAATATACTCTCTCTCTCTCTTTCTAATTATCCTAAATGAAATTTCGAATGTCTTTAATGTTAATCAATAAATAATGACATTATTGCAGTGAGAATTATCTTGATTGACCTCGAACATAAATGTGATTGTATTACAAGATCTGCACCCGATATTTTCTAACTAATTATCCACAAGGACATATCATTCAATGCCAATACTTCTGTATGAATATATTAAGTTAGGGAATTACAATGTAGGGAATCAATTCGTCGTCAACTACTAAGCTATTACAACTGAATTACAAGCTAAGAGATTACAAATAATTGTTTAAATAATCAACTAACTGAGCTATTGTGATTTTCCGACATTTTAACATTTGATCTACCCCTCTTTTTCTTTTTCTTTTTAACTATGTGATTAGAGTGGAGGGGTACTAGTTTTGCACAAATCTCAATTTTGATCATATGACAAGTTGGCAAGATCCGTTTTGTGGGAAAAGTAGGGGACGGTTTAAAGAAAAAATGGCCGGACCCGACCCAGATTTAACGCCAACCTAGAATCCGGGCCCATCAAGGTGTTGTCGGTGGGTAAATAGTTGAGTAAAATGGGCCCATTTAGTACAGGGCTTTTACCCACTTGAGCAGACGCTCTTAACAAATAAACTGACCCAAACCACGTGACTCATAATACTACTTTATTGACTCTTCATCATTATAAACTAAAGTTTTGTACAGAGCCCACTAACCCATAAACATTTCACGTTCCCTTCCTCCATTATGTTTTTTACAATATTCAACATCACAAAACAAAAAATAAAAAAAATCAAACATTCATAAACACAATTTTCAAAATATGTGTCTCTAAACATACATATTCACACGCACATATAGAATTCAAGTGAATCTAATATTTTCGATAGAGTATCGATATATTTCGTGAGTATTAAATTTTGAAACATATGGGGATTAGTGGTAATTAATAACGATATATTGAACTCGTTAAATTTAAATTCCGAGCTAAAATCTGTCCGTAGCTATGAAAGTTATACAAATGGGGTCGGATAGATCCTCAATTCTCTGTTTGATACAAAAGTAGTAAATTTTTTAATTATTATTCTATGTTTTGAAAAACCGTCATTGGCTTTTGTGGCAAGGACACTGTACACCTGGCAAATCATATCAAAGAGTAGTCTTCATTAATGTCAACCTTTGAAGATTATAGTTTTGACTATTAATCTAGATTTAGGGTAGTTAGAAATTAGAATTACATGGCGGAGTACTAGGGTTAGTTACTTTTCTCGTTGGCTCTTTATTTCAAACTGATTCACCGTAACAAAAATAACTTTTAGTAGCAATAAATATATATATTAACAAAAAGCGCTAAAACATATACTGACATAAGTTAATCAACATTAGATCTATTGTTGCTATAAGCTTTATAGACATTTGCAAAGAGTGTTAATTGTTGACCGCTAAAACTGCGTATTTAGTTAGTGGTGATTAAGCTATTGTCGTTAATTATATACGACAGTGATTCTAGCTGTACAAGTTCAAGTGGAATTTCTAAGAGATTCTTGTAACTTCCCCTAGAGTTTTCTCCGTGGTAAGGGTGAATGTAATTTACTCTGTTGCATTATAAACTTAAAAGTTTCTCATGTGCCAAAAAAAGAAGTTATAATACACCTATCTAAATGAAATATTTATACGCGTCATGACTACATATTTGTTGTTTGAATAAGTAACAATTAATGAAAGTAATAATAACGTTTGAAAGAACGCACAATTTTACATGAAAAATCCTCAAGAGTTTTAAATAACCATTTATGAAAGTAATAATAAACGTTGGAAAGAACATAAAATTTTACGTGAGAAACCCTCTAGGGTTTCTTAGTGTGTCCTCCAAATCCGCAGTCAGGCCCACAAACTTTATAGCTTAATAAGAGTATAAGACAAATTACCTATTAAAACATAGAGTCGTCTGTAACATTATAGCTACGATTCGATTGAAACCATAAAGGACTTTACCTAACGATGTATATAACTTACCCTTTTAGAAAAATATCAAAATTACGTTATATTGACCACTTGCCAGGTAAAAGATTTTTGTCTTTAATTTAGACAGCTGCATCATAGGTACAGATGACAAGTTGTTATGCACGGCCATGAAATCAACCAACCAGAGAATGAATTATAGCATGTGTTTTATTAAAAGATGGATCAAGTAGCAGCAGCAGCCAAAAATCAAAGTACGCATATATATGTATTGTCAATAACATGTAAATAGTACATATATATATATATATATATATATATAGCTAGATATATAAATGCATCTTTTATGAAAGAGACGTAAGAAAACGTGGCTATTGGTTTCAAATATTGTGAAAGTATACGTGTGTTGGGGTGGGGTGGGGGGTATACGTACCTATAATATATTTAGACCTCATAACTAGTGCTACGTACACTTTGTCATGAGGTCGTTATATTCATTAATTTGCCTCTATATTTGGAACATATTTAAGTTATATATATTGATGTTATGTTTGTGGGTCTGATCAAAGATTAGGGTTTTTTGCGTCATATATACACATGACTACTTACTTGATGTATCTATATTATCTTTCATTGAAAAATAATAAGAGTTGGTGACTGATCGTATTTTTTTCCTTTAGGATTCTCCTGCTTAAAATTGTGTTTTTTTTGGTTTGTTATTATTGCTTTCATTAACCGTTGTCTCAAAATAGTGTTATGCCACTTTTTGTGTGTTTCGGCGCAACAAATCTCAAGAATAATAGAAATCTTCATGTTTTTCTCTCTATTCAATACGAGATTCATTTAAAGTGTGACATGAAGCTCCTTACCGGGAATCTTGTCTGTCATCCTACTATTTCATGACATGTCCTCCACCATAAGCGTCACATAATGGTTGGTTCCCCATGATTAATACATATAAAAAATGTTTTTCACTGTTAATGTATAGAAGTTAAAACTCGAAACATTTAATTTTAGACTATATATACTATGACCCTAGGTGAGCTATTTTGTGCATTGGGTTGTGCAAAGCAGAAGGCTATACTATAGGGCAAAAGTGGGCTCTGATTATGTTAGTGTTACATGTACATCACAAATACATATTGGAATTGTACTATTGTCGATGCTTCTGTCTTCTCTGATGGAGGCTCTCTGTTCTTTGTGAAGTTAAGTTGTGTCAACAAGCCAGTAGGTTTAAGATGGGGGGGCAATTTTACAACATTATTTATAAATCGCCCACATTTTTTGACTTGTCATAGAAGTTACTTTACTCTTTCTCTCAGCCTTGCTTCTCATTTTTTTTTTTTTTGCAGAAAAAGTAGCTATGGACCTTTTAATTTCACCTTAAATAGGCCAGGAAATGTGTGCCACAAACCAATGTAATTGACACTACATTTGTTGGCGATGAGTGATCGAGTCAGAAATTTTATTAGGGGTATCAAATAATGGCGGAGCCACCTTACAATGAGGGGGTCCTTCGGCGGAAAATTATATGATTTATACATGATTAAAATAATTTTTAGGTATATATAGTAGATGTCGAACTTCCTTCGGCTAATTTGTGTGTCTATTTTTTTAGATTTTGAACCTCCTTATTGAAAATCCTGGCTCCGCCACTACTATCAAAATATAAAGAAGTAAAATTGTATAGAAGATAAGGGGTGTCAATATTAATATATATATTTACACAAAAGAATACTTTTATCTAACTACATCATGTAATTTTTCAACGAATGGGTGTAAGTTGACACCCTTCAAGTATATGTGGCTTCACTTAGCAATAATTGAGTAAATGTCGTTATATTCAGAGTTGCTAAAATGTTATGTGGCATTTACCTAGAAGGTTTGTTATGAGTACTTATATTATATTATTATCGTTAAATATAATACATCGATAATTATATTATTATTGCGAGATTCTTTATTTGTTGTAGTGATAGTATTCCTAGCGAGATTTTAGCATGAAAATCTCCGACATAGAGCTAAAAGAAATTGTTGAAAAGGTAAATTATATTAGAGGAGAGGAAAAGCAAAAGGGATTTTTTTTTTTTTTGAATGTATTGAAACTAATTATAATGACTTTAGTTTGGATTTTAATTAGCTAGAACGTGCATTTTGGTTCTTGTGTTAAAAGTCATACCTACAAAATCTACTTTATTTTGTACGGATTTGATTTTCTTGGGTCTAAAGTATTGTTGCTTTCACAAAGTCAATCTTTAATGCGGTGCTTACTAATAACTGGAAGACACAAGTTGATCTCTGAAGAATACATAATTTCAAGAATTTGAAATGTTCTATGTAAGAAATTTGATGCCTTCATATTTTGTTGGTTGTGGGAAGTGTGGCAAAATCACCCCACCCCCTCAACCACAAAAAGTAACTTACTTATTACATCAATTCAATTAATATATGACATTTGTCTAGCCTTATAAGGCATAGTTAGTAGTATATATTCAGTACGTATTGTTACTACGCCATAATGAATTTACAAATCTTATGTTGGTCGTCATTTGTCAACTTAGCTATCACATTTTTTTTCCTGATACTACAGGAAAAGTGTGAATTACATGAGATTTTCTTAGGGATTAGTATGAAAATCCGGAGGAAACTTATTTTCCTGTAAATTTTCATACTAATTCATTTGCGCTTCATCATGAGCTTATATCGACTAATACTTATGTTTGATAGATCAACATTATTTGGTTGTCTATTGACAAATTAAAGAAATCTTGAGGATAAAAGATTTTGTTATATGGAATGATGAGTTCCACTTTTTGAGGAATCAAGCAGCAAAAGAGGCCATGAGAACTACGCTTTGGTCCGATACCAAAGCCATTTCCATCATATAATAGTAACTAACTTTGAAGTATGTCAACTTAGTTAAAAATCACTTATTTGATGTCAGCTTCCCAACCGCTAGAATCCTCAGCCAACTTCGTAATGTTTGCTTAGTTATCAATATTATTAAATTATTTACTTGATATCTAGTTTTTCAGTATCTCAGATAATCATAGATGGTTCATTTTCTATTAAACAAAGAAGACGTAAATCGATTCTTTTTCATTAAATATGACAAAATATTTATATAACAATAAAAAATTATCATTATATTGTTATTTAATACTTAATAGAATTATGGATCACAGAGTTTTTGCAAGTGTCGTAGGAAAGTGAGTTATCAAATAAGCAGGCAAGAGGTGTTTTGTAATAAATATTTGTCTGTGCCTCTTTATGTTTTATCTTTATTTATCGGTTCAAACACAGGTTATCATTATGTACATACTCTAGTAATAACTATACAGTCTACTATATATATATATTTTTGACATTTTAAACCTTCACCTAACCATTAATAATAATAATAAGAAGTTGTTATTATTATTATTATCGTCATAATCTCCAGCCGCTACTTCTTTGGTACAAATGTGGAAAAAAAACCTGTTTTAAGTGGTGCATTATGCTCATTTTAGTATTCAAATTCCACAAAAGATAACAATTTTTTTTTTCTGTTTAGTGCTTATCATAAAAAATAGACATTTTTAGCTTCACACTGGTTAAGCTAAAGCACATAAAACTTGACCCGGTCAATTGGAAAAAACCCGTAAATCACGCTTAATGGTATGTGGAAAAGAGAATGCCACTCTGGCAATATCATAAGTATATTCAAATGGATTCCTATTCAAAATCTAATACATACCAACGGGGATTTAGGTGGACTGATAACTACTCTTTCATTTTTGAATTTGAGTTCCGTGAATCTCTTTTGTTTGGAAGCGCTGAACTTTCATTTAGTCGAGGTGTAAATACCGAATATCGAGTGGAAAATAAATAAAAAATTTAATACACGATTCACCTACTTATTAAATTAAATACAATTTAGCATACTAATTAAAACTATTCCTTATTAGAATTAATTATAAATAGTATTTAAATAAAAATAACATAATAATAAAAAAGTACTAGAACAACTGAATATCACTAAAGATTATAAGATTCTCATTTAAAGTCTCCGTAGAGTTTTTTTATGATACAACTTCCAAGGCCATCTCTACTTATTCTAAAAAAATAAAATAGTTTTCTATAATAAACTCCACTCTTCACTTTCAAGGAGATTCTAAAACAAATAAATTATACTAATACTAATATAGTAATATAAAACTACTACTAATAATAAATAAATAAATAAAACTGTATCCGATTTCTTGCTGTCGCCGGTAGACAAAATTTGCCACTAAAGAGTAGCAAGGCGGGGACAGTGTGTTTGTTGGTCATTCATAGAAATGAAATTCAAATCATCAACAGAGAATCTACACTGGAATAATCAACAAGGGAAAAATCATCAATACCTAGATCACCCAAATCATCAAAATTGCTGAATTCAGCATCGTTAAACAGGAAATCATTCCCGAAATCCAACGAATCGTTGTAAAACGAGCCAAAATCATTGAGACAATTTGGCGTCGTTGTTGTTGATGTTATAGTTGTGTCCTCAAATAACGTCTGCTCAGCTGCTGAACCATCGAAATTGAAAAAATCATTTAAGAATGGAATATCTGTTGGCAAGTAATCGTTTGAGTAATCAGGAATCATGTTGGTCTCGCCCTGACACTCCTCAACATCCTGTTGAACCGCTAATTCCAACTGCGGTTCAGCAGCACATTGAGCAAACGGTTCAATCTCTTGAACGGTTTGCTCACACTCCATTGATCCTTGAACCGATGGACACTCTTCCGAAACATGAATCTGGCCGGACCCGCTTTCTGACTGGCTCATTCTAAACCGTAAAACAGAAGTCGGAGAAGTGATGTTACGAGACTCATTCCCGGATTCATAGCCGGAGTGAGACAGAACACTGATTTCCGGCTCCAGCTTGGGAGGAGTGCTGAAGTTTGTTAAAGCATCGGGCCCACGAAGCTTAATAGCAGCGTTGTCATACACCATAGCAGCTTCTTCAGCAGTATCATAAGTTCCCAACCAAAGCCGAACACGGCGAGCTGGGTCCCTGATCTCAGCGGCCCATTTGCCCCAGGGCCGTTGACGCACGCCGCGGAACTTCCTAACAGCGCCAGCCGATTGAGGAGGCTGAACTTTCATTGGCTTCTGCTTAGTCTGTAGAGGCTCCGGTGCTCTTTTATTCACCGTTTTGCCACTGCCACTGTTAGGAATGCTAACTTCACACTTGACGGCCGTTTCAATAGTGATTTCATTGATGTATTTTTTCACCCGTCGCCGTCCAAAAAGCTGGTCTTCTTCATCACTGGAAGAATCCGTTGCGTCTGGGTCTGTCACAGAAATCCGAACAGTCCTCGGAACAGAGGATTTTGTGGCTTCTGGAATTTTTTTTGATTTTACCAGAGAAGGTTTAGTGACTTTCTTTATAACATTCCGGTGCTCGGTGTATTTGATCGGACACAGCATATGATAATCCATCGAGATTAGCTTTTTTTTCTTTCTTCTTTCTGGAGTTGTGGGATCTTTGGGTAGGTGCGTAACAGAATCAGTTACAAAGCAATTAGGAATGGTACAGAGATGTGGTTGGTGAAGACAAGTAGTTGGTTTGAGCTGTTTACAGTAGAAGAACTTCAAGTTGAATTTATGAAGATGTAAATGGATAGATCCTAAACTCTTTCTGAGATCCTCTTCTTTATTGCTGAATATGTAGTAGAAGCATTCACATAGTGATAGAAGCACTTGTACCAGACCGTGCAGAAAGGGATGCTCGCTTAGAGCAAAGCCGAATGGTACTTGCAATGCGATTGGCTGAACATCCGGGTAACAAGTATAAATTCATTTTGGTGGGAGATGTTCTCAGTTTGTTTCTCCTGAAAATCAAATTTAACGACGAACAGATCAAATGCTCTATTCAATATATTCTTTTCTAGTTTATACGATTCAAAAAAAAAAAGGAATCGAACTACAAAAATAGAGAAAGTAACAAAGAGAAAAAGGAAAAAAAACACTACTAATGAATCCAAATGGTTGAATAAGGTGATGATGTTTTTAGTCCTTTTTGAAGGGTGAAAAAACAGTGAGATGCAAGAGAGAGAAACAGGGGATTTTAGAGAGACGAAGTTTGTGTTTGAAACTGGCTCGAGTCAAAGAACGATTAATTGCTGTTATATATAGGGTCCAACCAGCCGAAATTAGAATAACTCTAATAGTCTAATTTATCGGTCCAAACACAGGTTGTTATTATGTACATACTCTAGTAATAACTCTACAGTCTACTATATTTTATTTTTTTTACATTTTAAACCTTCACCTAACCATTAATTTAATTAAATCATTTATTGATTTATTTTATTTTTTCAAAAAAATTATGATTTATACAAAGGAAGAAAAGAAAGTTGTAGAACGTGAAAAGACTGAAGATTTATGTAGGCATGCATTGCTTAATTAAGCATTTAAAACAAATCTAACAGTTCAAATTTATTAAATTTTAGAACTCTATATCCTAATTATTTGTCTACTTTTCCATTTTTTAATTGTCCCTAATTACTTGTCAATTTTGATAAATCAAGAAAGGACAATTTCTTTTTACCTATTATACCCTCAATTAATTATTTTGAAAATGATAGAACTTCTTGAATATCTCAAATTTTTAATTCATCCACTTCACAATTAATAGGGGTGAAATGATAAACTCACTAACCGTGTCAAGGAGTATTTCATAGATTTGCAAATAATGATTACATGATGATTTTTAACAGCTCTTTCGTCTTTTCAAATACCCAGCAATGCAATTGAGCAAATACACCCCATCCCCCCAAGTCTGCCAACAGTACCTTTTGTGGAGTACTTGTTATTACTACCCCTCTCTCCCATGTTCTCCAGTTATCTACTACTCCGTCCGTTCATTTTGTCACAATTTGATTTAACACATGCATTAAAAATAATAATTAATGATATAGATATTTTATCAAACTAATCACTATTAAATGATGTCTTAAAAAATAATTTTAAAAATAAGTATTTAATGGTGAGGGTAAAACATGAAGAAAAATAATTGTATTTTCTTGATATGTCAAAAGTGACAATTGAAAATAAAAATGAATAGAGGAAGTAAAAAATAATACTCTCTTCGTATTAATTTATGTGTTACTTTATGAATTTTGAGATTCAATTAAGTCTTTAATTCTTTGACTGTAAATTTTTCATATACTTTTAATTATTGTAACCAATAGTTCTTTTAACATAATTTACAAATATATAAATATCATTTCAAAAAATTTGAAGATCCATGCGCAAATTTCCGGTCAAACTAAAAATATTTGTCTTTCGGAAAATAAAAAGTACCACATAAATAAGGACAGAGAGAGTAATTAAATTTTGACGGTGTAACCTTTTTTTTTTCCTTTATAGAAGTATTGAAAACCTTATTAAATTTGATGCAAGTTATCAGTTTCATTTTTAAATTATTAACAGTCTTAAAAATATCCCGCAACTAAAGCTACTTAAAGTTAGATTCACATCTGATCTACTACATGATCGAGTAAGTGGTCTCAAACTATTGTAAAAGAGCGTGACTCTTAATAAAAAGCCAAGAAAAGTATTGAAAATACTTACACACTCAGCGAGAATTTAAAAATATATTTTATTTGTAAAACAAGATTGAGTGTGTATTTAAGTTCACTTAATTAACTAAAAATGTGTTTTAAATGTTGTCAACAATTTAAAGATGAAACTAATAATTCATACTAAATTTCATAGTAACTCACCATAAAAATAGAATCTATTAAATGAGCGAAAAGTATGAGTCAATTGTTTGTGTAATTTAATTTATTTTACTAGATATTTGTTATTTTCACCAATATACGTATTGGTCGATTCTATAATTAAAAACTTGATCATATGAGAAATAATAGCTATAATTTTCTTATCTTTATAGAAATTTAAGAAAATTATCTTTATAAAAATTTAAATCTTAAATTTTAAATTTCATGATTTTCAATATATTTCATTAACCACCAGTCTGCTTCCTTAATTAGTAACTCAAATTTACAACCAAAAAAGTAGGATAACATATATTGGAGTATAAAAAGTTGTTTCTCACTCCTTTTCAATTTTCGGAATTTAATATTTTTAATCCGTTTTTTTTTCTTTTTCTAAGTAACTCTTTTAAGTTTGATTTTCTCTTGATAGGTTTAATACCATGCACAAAATTTTAAAATATTTTGATATATTATAAGTAGATGTCTTTAATTTAACATTCTAAAATTCAAAAGCTTTTTCAGATTTATTTTTAAAAATTTGTATCAAGTCAAAACCAAATTAACAAACTAAAACAAATAAAGAATACTATCGGCGTAAATAAATAAATAAAACAATTTATTGTCACCTTATTATTTATATATTTCTTTCATTTTAAAATAAGTGGTGTTTTCAGCCGTTCATCTAACGTAAAAATAAAAATAAATTCACGTGGGTCAAGGGGTTCATTCAAATTAAACCCCCTTCAACGAAAAATATAGTAGTAGTATTAATATAATAAAAATGATATTTTATATATAATGAATTTCTTAAACTTTTTAATTGTATTTACTTATTTTTATTTTAAAAATTTTAATAAAAAATTGTATTTCATCTGCAAAAAGTTACAATTTATATATTTATAAACTACGTAAAAATTACTATCCCTTCGGTCTAATAATACTGTCTACTATTGAATTTACACACTTCTTAAAAAATATAGATAGAAGAGTAATTTTACTATATCCCTCTTTAAATATAATAAAATACAATATCTTGAAAAATGTAATATAGAAATGAATATAATTGATGATAAAAATAAATTAGTAACTATAATTATAAATTATCCATTGATTTTATAAAGTAGACAAGTATTGTTGGACATTTCAAAATTGCATACTAAATAACTGTTGTTGAACGGAAAAAGCATACGTTATAATAATTGATAATTTAAAATATTTAAAAGATTTTATTATAGATTTGAATCTCAAAATCCGAAACGTAAATTAAAATTGAGGGAGTATATCTTCTGCCATGGGAGTCAGTATATATCAGCCACCTGCTACAACCAATCAAACTATGTACATATTTACACTTCATGTCATCACCAAATTACTTTCATATTTTTTAACAGAGATTTTTTTTTTTTTTCCATTTGTTTAGTTTTGAAGTTGATGCAAGTGAGCAAATAAATTTTGAGGCTTTCCTTTTTCAGAAAGTATCGATCGGTTAAATAAATAAAAATTGTCAACTTTACTATATTAAAAATAATCTTTAACGATAATTAATTAATGATAATAGCTCAATTTCATTAAATATATATTTTTAGTGGTAATTAACATTTTTTGTATATGTCCCTAAAGCCTTTAACGACATTAAATCTAATGACACTTAACTAATTTCAGTAAAGATTGTAGCATTTTTTATTAATGTGTCTATTTATTGTCGGGTTTTGTTTGTAGCGTTTGATCTAGAAGATTGCTTTCTATTTCGTTATTTAAAAATAAAATTATAATTACTATTTATATATAAAGGTATTTATAGTTATCTTTTAATTAGTTTAATAATGTAAATCTTTTAAACACAAATCTTTTTATTAATGTATAAAGTTTCTTACTAAAATCTTCAATCTATCGACTGCTACATTATCATAGTTCTGTATTAATTTATATGAGTTACTTTTTTTTTTAGTTAATTTAAAAAAGAAGAACATATTTATATTAAATGATTTATAACTAAATAGATATCTATAACTTATTTTGGACTAAAAGTTTCAAGAATCTTTCATTATTTCTCAAAGTTCGTATTAAGTCAAATTACATCCTATAGATGGAGAGTCAAAGAATAATATTTATATTAAAAATATTTTTTAAATGACTTAATATTATAAATCTTTTGAAACGCTATAAGAAGTTATACTCTTTTCCAAAATCCCAACCGCAAAGCAGTAATGATCTTTTATTCTTGTGAAGAATATTGACAAAATTTACGCTATAAAAAAATTGGTTTGTCTTTTGTAGTATTAAAATCTTCTGCATATAGTATATAATATTGACAAATCTGTCTGTTAATAGATTTTTTGAAGATTTTTATGATTAATTTTTAACCTATAGTTCGTTCCAAATTCAATATCTTTTAAGCGGCCGTGGTCCAAATAGCGTTTTTTTTCTCTCGATTTTCGTTACTATTTTTTACTTTATTACTGCCATCTCTCTGGTAATAAATCTGAAAAAGAAAAGGTTACTGTAGCAATGAATGGATAAATTAATTTTAAAAAAAATTAAAATGAGAAAATTCGTAGATGTTTTAAATAACATAAATTCTGTGTGTTAGCTAGCTTTTTAAATATTTACAGTTTGATAGATATTATAATGATATTGATGTGGGTGATTATAGAATTCATTGTACTTCTTTTTGTAACCTAATTATTGCTTTAAATTAATGCTAAGCTAAGCTAGGACCACTTTCTTCTCTATATTATTTTAAAATAAATCATAAATAAAAAGAGTATTTTTATTATTTACCTTTTAACTCTTTTTAATAATTTATGTGTTTTGTCCATCAATATTAATATTAATAGTGGTGAAGTCAGATTTTTTTGTTAAAAATGTCCAAGATTTAATAATATGAATGAAAAATATTTTTTGACCAATATATTTCGTACAATTTTCTACGTACATAGTATAATTTTCGATGAACGGCGTCTAATTGATTATCCGGGGTTATATGTGGCTACGCCACTGAATATTAATAATGCTTAACTTTACAATATTTGTACTTTCAAAAAGAAATCAACATATAAGGACAATTGTAACATATCAAATGAATTTTAAATTGACAAGTAATTTGAGTCATATTCTTTTAATAATGTGGACAAGTAATATGAAACGCATGAAGTAATTATTTTTTCAACCTAATCGCTCTTTTGACTTCGGAAAAAACTTTCTTTATCAATATACTGTTTCTTCTACACACATCTCCATAATCGAAAATCGTAATAGTTAGAATACCGTCAAAAATCAATTGTTTGCCAAATTTAATAAATATTTATCTTGTACGTATCTATATCGATATAGTATAAGCAGTTGTGTGCATGCGCGCATGTGATTGATCATTCTATAAATTATTATGTGGAGCTGATGAAAGCCTAATAAAATGAAGTTTAAGTCTTGTTAACAATGATTATAACTTGCGTCTTAAGCATACTGCTTTTTAAGAATTTTGCATACGACCATGCTAATGGATGCTCCCATATATGTAGATTTTAAGAAAATCATCGAAGTTTATGATGGGATAAATAAGATTCATAATTTAAATTGAAGTTTTTGAATTAATTGAGAATTCAATTAAAAGATGCGTGGATTTAATTTAATCTTAAAATCTTATAACAACGTAAAAAAAGGTGGGAAAACGGGGTGTGGGGGAGGGGACACTCCTCATGTTATTAAATTTATATATAATTTTAGTTTTTCTTAAAAAATATTAAACTTTTAGATTTAATAATATTTTATTTTTGAACTTTTTTTTAAATAAAATAATTTATAATTATATAAATTTATATAATTTTATGTTAGATTATAAATTCTATTTTTAAAAAATAATAATATTATTTTCAATCACACATGTCAAAATATTAAACAAAACTAAATAATAATATTTGTTTGGGCCAATGTCGTATTAATGAGGAAGTAAATGAAAGTGCAGAAATATCAGATAGATAAAAGAAC
The DNA here is from genome assembly GCA_029582245.1 of Solanum etuberosum. Classification (NCBI taxonomy): domain Eukaryota; kingdom Viridiplantae; phylum Streptophyta; class Magnoliopsida; order Solanales; family Solanaceae; genus Solanum; species Solanum etuberosum. The sequence goes on along the minus strand of JAJONR010003599.1, from coordinate 37,168 downwards.
CTGGATAATTCAATTTTAATCGGAGCTCTATTTTCCTGAGTTTGTTAGATTGACTCAAATTAAATTATTTTAATATTATAAGTGAAAATTTTGATTTTGCCACTGATCTATCGTCTATAATTTAATTACTTTAGTAGAAGAACAAAAAGTAAAGTTAGATTAGAAAGATTGAGGTGTAATGATTGTAATGTAAGATGAGTCAAATCCTACACATGCATAGGAGAAACACAAGTTAATCCATAATTATTATGTTGGATTGTCAAAGTAACTACTGGTCGGAAAGATCATTAATATAATTGACCATCTTATCACTTTTAAAAATAAAAAAAAGAAGAAAAACAATCATTAATTAGTCCTACTATTTATTTACACTAATGTATTAGCAGAAAATAGCGAGTGTAAATTTTCTCATTTTTCTTCGTGTTTGATATGAAGATAAGTTATATTTTTTGTTATATTTAAAATAATATGTATTGAAAATTTATTAAGAAGAAACTATTTGTTTATCAAAAGTATCCTTCATCTTATTATTTAATAATAACAGAAGAAATTGAGGGACTTCAAGATGTTATTTTTAATGTTTTATCTCGCAATAATTGATTTTCATATTATTATTTCATCATTTAACAAATTAAAAATAACTTATCTTCATACTAATAACTAATCCTAATATAACTCATTATTGAATTAATAACCAAATAAAAATATGACAATATAATACTAAAATTGTAATATAGATTTATCTATATAGTAAGCCCCTAAAGGTGTATAGAAAAGTACGTAATCTGTAATATAGATTTATCTATATGTGCAAATTGTTTTATTTAGAGGCAACCAAAATTACGTCAAGATAAGTAGAATTATTTGTTTGATTAACGAACAATTAATGGAACCTCCCCCCCCCCCCGCCCCCACCCCCTTCCTCTCTTCTTTTAGTTTCATATACCAATTACTCCACTAATAAGAAATACTCCTATTTTGATATCTTCACCAACATGGATTGTGGCCGGTGTGACTGTAATTAACCATATTTAATTAGAGGTTTTGATTTTAAGTTTTTGAAAAATAATAATAGGTTGGGAATCCCCCACCCCACCACCTCCAAATAGTGAATCTTATAATGCATGAATTTGAATTTTATCGGACTTTAATACGAATTAATTATAGGAAAAAATACCTAAATATATGACTTAGTTTACCATGTTCTCTAAAATTTCCTACCATTTGAAAAAAATACAAAAATTCCTACTCACTCCTATTCTCGGATATATCACTTTACGTGATGTATCGGGGACGTACACTATGTATCGAAATGTTGAGCGATGTATCCGAAATCAAGACGCGATGAATCGGGACGTTGAGGGATGTATATTAAATCGGGACATTTTGGGATGTATACAAATTCCATCAAATGTAAAGGATTTTTTAATTTGAAAAAGAGTAGAGATATAATATAATTAGCTCGTAGCCCTAATAAAAACCATGTTTATAATAAATTTCCATTAATTATATAGTAAGAGACGTGTGTCCACCCTAATAAAAAGCATGTTTATAATTCTCAATTTGGAGAAAATAACTTATGTTAATCTACTGATAATTGAATATTATAAAGTGGATTCAAAGATATCTTTTCCTCGAAATTGTCTGCAAATATAGACATATAATTTGTGAGGGTCCTAATATGGTTGTCTGGTGGCTTATGACTCATGGCTTACACATAAATTTCATTTGTCTCCAACTTTTTGATTAGACCTTTAGGTTGTGGGAAATATGTTAGTACTCTAATTTATTCCCTTTCACACACAAAATTTTGAAATAAATAAATAAATAAAGCAACATTTTATTTTCTCATTGACCAAGAAAAAAAGAAGACATGGTTGACTTTTGTTGGTTATGGTCAAAGTTGCATGTATATTGGAATTATGAACTGTATAATTGGCTTTGGAACTGTTGCTCTACTTTATTTTCCATGTATTCTGGGGTTTTGTCAATAAAATTGAGGCATAACTAATTTTTATTTTTTTGTCGATTTTTGCGTTTGTGAGAACATAAGATACTATGACACAATTAATTATTGTTACTAGTATCTTATTTTTATTTTTATTTTAATATCTCACTTTTTGGACATGACTTTATCTCTTAATTTCTGCTAAATTTGTCGTTTTTTTTTAACGAAAAAGAAAGGAGAGTAGGCAATGAGGTATCCATATATATAAGAATTGACTTGTCCACCAAATGCAATGGATCTTTGTTAAAGAATGATAAAAGTCTCACATTGATGGTTAATGAGATGGGTGGACTCCTTATTAGACTTGGACAATCCTTCTCCCTCTTTTGGGGTGTAAGTTAGGCCCAAGACCTAATTTAACAATCTTTTCTGAGAGTGTAAATTCTTGATTAAATTAAACTTGTGTTTCCACATAAAGATAAGGTATGAAATGGAATTTTTCCAACAATAAGTTTCTTTTTTAGGAGTAGGGTAGACAGTATAGTCTACTGATCGTAAAGCTTATCAATAAAGATGATATATAATATTGCATAATGATGGAGTTGTGATTTTTCACTAAAAGGATTCATTTTATTTAAAAAAATTAATAAAGGTACAAAGAAGTCAATTAAGGGGATTCAGTGATATCTTATTATCTATAATGTAATTTTGCGGTGAAAGGATATTTAATAAACTTATGATTTTACTTAGAGTTGTTATTATTTATTGGAAGTTAATAAGGCTAGCTACCACTAAGCATAGGTTGATGAAAACAAATCAGTGTGTCGACTTTCTAGAAAATAAAGGACACAAAAGCAAAATTGATAATATTTATTTAATTCAAATACTATAAAAATATTTTAAAAATTATTTTAGTTTAAAATCACTTAAAATAAATCAATTCAAAAATTCAAATTGGCACTTAATTCGTAGCTTAAGAAAGATATCATATTTGGTTTAAAAAACTATATAGTTCAACTTTCTACAAAATAAAATGAGGTATAAGAATGACGATTATGGTTATAAATGACCGGACAGAACAGGACAAAGTGAAAGGATAGGACATGGCCAAATCATTTTATGAAAATAATTATCGAGGCAGGACAGATGGCAGGGCTTGATTGAGACTCATGAATTTAACTGAAATGTCATTATTTGTTGCAGATTTAGATGTTAATCTGCTAAATTGTGTTTCACCATATATACTTGTATAAGTGGAATATCAGTCGTTGGACGTATATTGAGGACATTGGGTTAAGTCTATATTGTCTTACATATATGTTGTAATAATTTGGCCCTGTTTGTCCCCTAAATGTACTTCAACTACATTATTACACACATTTACATTGTTAATGACAAATTAAGGATAAGAATTAAGAAGTATTTAATTGTTTAAATTTGCTACTAGTCACAGTCACATTTGATAACAAATTAAGAAAGAAGTTAAAGATGACGTTAAAATGATAAGTATTTAATTTAAATAACAAAAATTAAAAAAAACTAGTAAATGGGGTTACGGGACTTAAAAAGGACTATCAATGTATTGAGCTAAATTATTATACTAATGATATGTGAAGACTATTTATCCCGCAATCAAATTCTCAAGTGAATTACCATAAATAACAATCTATAGTCTGTTTACCAAATTTCTAAATAAAAAAAATTAAATAATTTTCCAAAAATTGCTTTTAAAAAAAATATTTTTTTGGTGGAAATCAATTTGTGTTTGGTCTGCTACTTTCCAGAAATACCCATTTTCTCCAAAAAGATTGATCAAATAACTCACTTTTTATAAATAAGCACTTTTTTAGAAAACATAAACACTTTTAGAAAAAATATAAGTTTGGCCAAATATTGATAAAATGTAAATTGTATATAATTAGCTGGATCTTAGAAAGTTAGTTACAAGGTTAATTAAATACTGTTAGTTAGGAACTGTGTATAAATAGTGCATTTGTTGATAATGAAAGTCAAGTCGGTTATTTTCATTTTACACTGTTACTCTCAATTTCTCTTCTTCTCTTCTTCTTCACTTCAGTATCTTTAACATGGCTAGAGGATTAGCTTTCAACATGGTATCAGAGCTGCTGGTGTCGATGGAGATCTAGCTGAGACAGAGAGAACTCTGAAGTTTTTTTTCTTCCGCACACTCGAAAATTGAAGAACAGTTGAACACCGACCCTAAATTCATTCATCAATCTGAAGATGACGACGACTACAGTCAAAGAATCAGATCCAGAGCAGACCGAGAAGTTTACAAACATTCATCCCAGAAATCCTCTTTATCTACATCCATCCGATACTCCAGGTAGCATTCTAATCCCTCAACAGCTTACTAGTATTGAAAATTACACTGGTTGAAGTAATTCTATGAGAGTAGCGTTGTTAGCAAAGAATAAAATTGGGTTTATTGATGGTAAATGTCGTAAGGACCATTAAAAAGGAGATTTAAAACATGAATGGGAGAGATGTAATGCTTTTGTCTTGTCATGGATCACCAATTCAGTTTCGAAGGAGTTGGCAAATGGCCTGATGTTTTCACATAATACACATAGTGTTTGGAAAGATCTGAAAGAGAGATTTGATAAACGTAATCTAACTAGGATTTATCAAATTCATCGAGAAATCAGTACCATGAGTCAAGGAATATCTAATGTTTCTGAGTATTATTCTAAGTTTAGAAACCTCTGGGATGAGTATGTATCCCTGGTACCTTTACCAGCATGTGAGTGTGATAAATACATAGTATATGCAGAACACATGGAGAGACAAAAACTTATGCAATTTTTAATGGGATTAACTGACAGTTTTGCTCAGTTGAGGAGCCAAATACTTTTGACAGTTCCTAGCCCAAGCCTTAATCAAGCCTACAGTATGATAATGCAAGATGAAAGCCAAAGGATACAATCTAGTTTGATATCTAATTGTGTATTGCCCCTACACAAATTGGATACTAATGAGCCTACTGCGTTAGTTTCAACTCACAATAACAGATTCAGCAAAAGCACAGGTCCAAACACAGGAATATACTGTGATTACTGTCACTTGAGAAATCACACAAGGGCTAATTGTTATAAACTCATTGGATATCCTCAACATTACAAGTGCACAAAGAAGAAAGGAAATGATGATAGGAGTAATAAGGGTCAAATCTCAAGGAATGACAGATCACAAACTTTTGGAGGTAACATAAAGCCTCAAATCAATAATGCACAGCATGCTGAGAGTTTGGAGACAAAAAGGAACACTGATGTTAATTCCTCCTCACTCCAAACTGTACCGACTTTCACTCCTGATCAGTATAATCACTTGTTGAAAATGCTTGAAAAGGATTGTTCATCACAAGAGGCTATAGCCAATATGGAAGGTATTGCTCACACCACATCTCCATTATATACTTTCTATACTTGTTTTGCTGCAGGTACTGATACATTTTCTTGGATTGTGGACACTAGGGCCACACATCACATGGTCTCTAGCTTGAGCACTCTAATCAATTCAGTCCCTGTACATCCTGATTCTACCAGTGTATATCAACCTAATGGTCAATTAACTACTGTTACACACACTGGTTCGGTGAAGTTTTTTGAAAATCATGAACTACATAATGTTCTGTACATTCCTCAGTTCTCCTATCCATTTCAAAATTGACCAAGGACCTGAATTATTGTGTTTCTTTCTACCCTCAATACTGTCTTTTTCAGGACCTTTGCACTGGCAAGGTGCAAGGGATTGGTAAGGAAGAAGGAGGTCTCTACAAACTCCTATCTATAAAGAAGACATCGCATGTCATTGCACTCCATTCCAGTCCTTCTTGTTCACCTGATTCTACTACTTGGCACTTGAGATTGATCCATGCTCCTGCTGATGTCCTTCACAAGATTGAACGCCTGAAACCTGCTCTTCAACATACAACAACTTTTCATTCTTGTCATGTATGTCCTCTTGCAAGGCAAACTAAATTTCCTTTTCCTACTAGTTCTAAGAAAATTGTTTTACCTTTTGAGCTCCTTCATATGGATGTTTGGGGACCATATAAAAATGCACTTATAATGGTCATAGATTCTTCCTTATAATTGTTGATGACTATACTAGAATGTCTTGGATTTTTTTGCTGAGATATAAAAGTGAAGTTGTAACTTTCATTTCAGCGTTTATAACTCTTGTTAAAACATAATTTTCAACAACCATTAAGATTGTGAGATCAGACAATGGCCTTGAATTCTTTAATCATCAATGTAACAGGCTTTTTACTTCCCTTGGTTTAATACATCAAAGTATATGTGTCCATACTCCCCAACAAAATGGCATAGCTGAGAGGAAACATAGACACCTCCTAGAGATGGCTAGAGCTTTAAGGTTTCAAGATCACGTGCCTTTAAAATTTTGGGGGGAGTGTGTGCTCACTGCAACTTTCATCATAAACAGACTTTCTTCCTCTGTTTTGAATGGTAAATCTCCTTATGAGGTCTTCCATAATCATGCTCCTAACCTACATCATCTAAAGATTTTTGGTTGTCTTTGTTATGCTACAAAACCTTTTGTCACTAATAAACTTTCTCCCAAAGCCATCCCTTCTGTCTTTATGGGTTATTCAGACACTCAAAAGAGCTATAAACTTTACAACATTTCCACCAGTTCATTCTTCATCAGTAGATATGTTTCTTTTAGAGAAACTATCTTCCCTTTTAAACATCCAAAACACATTTTCCTAGACTCTATACCCTCTCCTCATCCTTCCTCTTTTCCTATTCCTATATCTACATTCCCACACCCCACTGATGATTCATTCCCTATTGCTACACCATCAACTCTCCAGATTACACCTTCACCTGTTGCTCCTACTGCTTTGCCTTTACCTCCAAGGATATCTTCCAGATCCACCAGACCCTCTATCTGGCATATTAATTATGTTATCTTTTCCACAACACCACATCATATTTCCTCTTCCTTGTCATACTCCCATATCACTCCATCTTACCAGGCTTATATTTCCACTCTGTCTTCCTCTATGTGAGAACCTACTTCTTTTGACAAGGCTGCTTAAGACAATAACTGGATTCTTTCTATGAACCAAGAAATTCAGGCCCTCAGTGATAACCACACTTGGGATATTGTTGATTTACCTGCTGGAAAAACTCCTATTGGTTGTAAATGGGTTTATAAGATCAAGTATCAGGCTGATGGCAGTGTTGAAAGATATAAGTATAGGCTTGTAGCTAAAGGCTTCACACAACAGGAAGGGTTAGACTATCATGACACTTTCTCACCTGTTGTAAAAATGGTGATTGTTAGATGTGTTGTGGCTTTGGCTGCTCAATATGGTTGGTCTCTTTTTCAAATGTATGTCTACAATGCTTTCCTACGGGGTGACTTATTTGAAGAAGTGTATATGGTCCTACCTTCAGGCTTTGGCAGTCAGGGGGAGAACAACAAGGTTTGTAGACTTCTTAAATCCTTGTATGGATTGAAACAGGCCAGCAGACAGTGGAATCTGAAACTAACCACTGCCCTTACACAGTCAGGCTTCACTCAAAGCAAACTACACTAATCCTTATTCACCAAAGCAGATGCTAATGGAGACATAGTGATAAACTTGGTATATATGGATGATCTTTTGATTACTGGAAACAATTATAAGTTAATACAAGAAGCTAAAGCCATATTTCATAACAACTTCAAGATGAAGGATTTAGGAGAGTTGAGATATTTCCTTGGCATTGAATTTGCTAGATCAAAGAGTGAAATATTGACGAATCAGAGGAGGTATGCTTTGGAGTTAATATCAGAGTGTGGTTTAGGAAGAGCAAAACCAGTTTCAACTCCTCTTGAACAAAATCAAATTCTTACAAGTTTAGAGTATGATGAACATATTAACCTCATGGGTGATACTGAGTTGGAAGACAGGAGGGGCTATCAAAGATTGATTGGAAGGTTGCTATACTTGGCTATGACAAGGCCAGATATTTCCTTTGCTGTACAACACTTGAGTCAATTCATGCATGCTCCCAAACAGTCTCATTATGATGCAACAATACATGTAGTAAGGTATATTAAGGGACAACCTGGTTTGGGTTTGTTAATGAGCAGTAATAAATCAGATAGAATAAGTGCCTTTTGTGATGCAGATTGGGCTTCATGTGTGGTGTCCAGGAAGTCTGTAACAGGTTTTAGCATCAGAATATGTGAGTCTTTAGTTTCATGGAAGACCAAGAAACAGAATACAATCTCCAGGAGTTCAGTAGAAGCTGAATACAAGAGTATGGCAACCACTGTTGCAGGGCTAGTTTGGTTACATGGTCTGCTACAGGAAATTGGAGCTAAGATTACACTGCCTATGGAATTGCACTGTGACAATAAAGCAGCATTACAAATTGCCTCAAACCCCATGTATCATGAGAGGACAAAGCACATCAAAATAGACTGTCATTTTATTAGAGAAACACTACAAGAAGGGCTCATCAAAACTGAGTACATAACAAGCAGGGAGCAGATGACAGATGTCTTGACCAAAGCCTTGGAAAAATATTCCACCATCCAACTTGAGGGGGAGTGATAAAATGTAAATTGTATATAATTAGCTGGATCAGTTAGTCTGTTAGAAAGTTAGTTACAAGGTTAATTAAATATTGTTAGTTAGGAACTGTGTATAAATAGTGCATTTGTTGATAATGAAAGTCAAATCGGTTATTTTCAGTTTACACTGTTACTCTCAATTTCTCTTCTTCTTCTTCACTTCAGTATCTCTAACATGGCTAGAGGATTAGCTTTCAACAAATATGATATCATAATTATTAGATTAGTAGGTCACTTACAAAAATAATAACCAGTTTTATGTTATTTTTAAAATAAATTTTAATTTTAATACCTAAAAAAACATAAAAAATCTGAAAATATTATTTTCATTTATTTATTTTATTAGTTGGCCAAGAATTCTTGTCTCTTCTATTTATTGCCCACATTAATTGCTATTATTATTATTATCATTATTATTAGTATTAATATTATTAGCTTAGATTATTGTCGTAATATTCTCCAGCCGCTACTTCTTTGGTACAAATGTGGAAAAACAAACGTTTTAGTTGGTGCATTATTCTCATTTTGATATTCAAATTCCACAAAAGATAACAAAAAAAACTTTTCTATTTAGTGCTTATCATAAACAATAGATGTTTTTAGCTTCACAGGGGTTAAGCTAAAGCACATAAAATTTGACCTGGTCTATTGAAAAAAATAAATCGTAAATCACGCTTAATGGTATGTGGCAAAGAGAATGCCACTCTATACTCCGTTAGTTTAACAAAAAAAGACTTTTAAAATTTATAATCTAAAATGAGTGATAACTGTTAGAATTCATTTCATTAATGATAAAATGAATATTTTAGACTTAAATTGCTACTAAATATAGAAATTTGTTATTTTTTTGGTGATATACTGCATAGAAAAATAACTCATATAAATTTACACAGAAAAAGTAAGTATATTCAAATGGATTTTTATTCAAAATCTAATACATGATTCACCTACTTATTAAATAAAAATTCAATTTAGCATACTCATTAAAACTATTCCTTATTAGAATTAATTATAAATAATATTTAAATAAAAATAACATAATAAAAAAAGATACATGAACAACTGAATTTCACTAAAGATTATAAGATTCTCATTTAAAGTCTCCGTAGAGTTTTTTTTATGATACAACTCTTTCCAAGGCCATCTCTACTTATTCTAAAAATATAAAATAGTTTTCTATAATAAACTAAAATAGAAACTCCACTCTTCACTTCATTCACTTTCACGGAGATTCTAAAACAAATAAATTATACTAATAATAAAACTCTAGCCGATTTTTGCGACAAAATTTGCCCTTAAAGAGTAGCAAGCCGGGGACAGTGACATGCTTCATAGAAATGAGATTCAAATCGCCAACAGAGAATCAACACTGGAATAATCAACAACACTGTCTTGGGAACAATCATCCATTCCTAAATCACCCAAATCATCAAAATTGCCGAATTCAGCATCGTTAAACAAGAAATCGTTCCCGAAATCCAATGAATCGTTGTAAAACGAGCCAAAATCATTGGGACAATTTGGTGTTGTTGATGTCATAGTTGTGTCCTCAAATAACGTCTGCTCAGTTGCTGAACCATCAAAATTAAAAAAATCATTTATGAATGGAATATCTGTTGGCAAGTAATCGTTTGAGTAATCAGGAATTATGCTGGTCTCCCCCTGACACTCCTCAACATCCTGCTGAACCGCTAATTCCAACTGCGGTTCAGCAGAACATTGAGCAAACGGTTCAATCTCTTGAACGGTTTGCTCACACTCCACCGATCCTTGAACCGATGGACACTCTTCCGTAACATGAATCGGGTCAGACCCGCTTTCTGATTGGCTCATTCTAAACCGCAAAACAGAAGTTGGAGAGGGGATGTTACGAGACTCATTCCCGGATTCATAGCCGGAGTGAGACAGAACACTGATTGCCGGCTCTGGCTCTGGCTCCGGCTCCGGCTGGGGAGGAGTGCTGAAGTTCGTTAAAGCATCGGGCCCACGAAGCTTAATAGCAGCGTTGTCATAAACCATAGCAGCTTCTTCAGCAGTGTCGTAAGTTCCCAACCAAAGCCGAACACGGCGAGCCGGGTCCCTGATCTCAGCGGCCCATTTGCCCCACGGCCTTTGGCGCACGCCGCGGAACTTCCTAACAGCGCCAGCCGATTGAGGAGGCTGAGCTTTCATTGGCTTCTGCTTAGTCTGAAGAGGCTCCGGTGCTCTTTTATTCACCGTTTTGCCATTACCACTGTTAGGAATGGTAACTTCACACTTGACGGCGGTTTCAATACTGATTTCATTGATGTATTTTTTCACCCGTCGCCGTCCAAAAAGCATGTCTTCTTCATCACTTGAAGAATCCGTTGCGTCTGGGTCTGTCACAGAAATTCGAACAGTCCTTGGAACAGAGGGATTGAACTGAGAGGATTTTGTGGCTTCTGGGAATTTTTTTGATTTCACCAAAGATGGTTTAGTGACTTTCCTGATAACATTCCGGTGTTCGGTGTATTTGATCGGACACAACATATGATGATCCATCGAATAAACCTGGATTAGCTATTTTTCACTGCTAAGCCAAATCGATTAGAAATGATAGAGAAAAAAAGAGTGAAGGAACGTAAAGGAGGATTACTTTGAGAGTGACACCACTAAAAGTAAGCATTCCTAAGAGATGAGAACGAGCAATGGAACCGTCAAATAGAAGCTTAAAACACGATGATTCACTGATAAAAAAAAGACCCAAAACATTAAAAGATGAGATTATAAAAGGAGAAACATACCCACAGTCGGTCCCACAAACGGAGAACAAACAAAGCCTGAGACGATTAAAAAAAAGGAATCGAAAGTAACAAAGAGTTCATAAGAGAGAAAAAACACACTAATGAATCCAGATGGTTGAATAAGGTGATGATGTTTTTAGTCCTTTTTGAATGGTGAAATACAGTGAGATGCTGATTAAGAGAGAGAAACAGGGGATTTTAGAGAGACAGAGTTTGTATTTGAAACTGGCTTGAGTCAAGAACAATCAATTCCTCTGTTTTATAAGGATCCAACCAGCCAAAGATTTGAAAATTAATTACAAGCACACCTATTTTTAATTATATTTTCTCATTTGTATTTATTCCATAATTAACTCTTTTTGAAAAAGGAAAATACATAATAATTACATTTATACTAATCAGATTCTGTAAAAATATCTCAGTCACCGGCTATTAACCAAAGATTCCGGTAACATCGACGGTAAATAAACCACGATTCGCCACATCTCTAACACCGTTAGTTATTATAACACGTGGGTATGTGGGCCCCGTTAACGGCGTTGGTCCAATGAGAGTTAAACCTAACTGTATTTTTCTCGAAGTACGTGTGCCCGGTCACGTGAGGCCCAGGATACCCGGCCCGGTTAAAATATGTCGGTCAATGCCAATAACTCAGCTCTTTGACCAATTAAGTAACTGATTTTTTCATAATTATTAATTTCTTCCATTTTATGAGTATGTTTAAATTAATTTCATTTAATTTTGAGCATTTTCAGTCAAAATAGCTTTAATTTTATATTTATTGTATGTCAATAAAAAATAAATAATAGGTCCAAAATCATAAATTGAACTTCATCCGACTAGATTCTGTGTCAAGTTGCTGAGTATGCATGAATATAACATGTTGTGATGAATATATGTACAAATAATTTAAAATTATCGTTTTCGTTTTCACTCATTATGTCGAGTGTTTTACATGTATTTTTATTTTAAATGAGTGATAATTATACGATTTATAATTATTATTTTCATTGATTAACTTGAGCGTTTTATGTGTATTTTTATTTCAAATGAGTGATGATGATACAATTTATAATTATCGTTTTCATTGATTATGTTGAGTGTTTTTAAACGAGTGATGATAATACAATTTATAATTATCATTTTCATTGATTATGTCAGGCGTTTTACGTGTATTTTCCTTTTAAACGAGTGATAATGATACAATTTATAATTAATATCATTTTCATTGGTTTTGTCGGGCGTTTTACGTGGATTTTCATTTTAAATGTGTGATAATGATACAACTTATAATTATCGTTTTCATTGATTATGTCTATCATTTTACGTGTATTTTCATTTTAAACGAGTGATAATGATACAATTTATAATTATCATTTTCATTGTTTAAAAAATATCGAGTGTTATTACGTGTATATTCACTTCAGACGAGTGAAGATGACGAGGTTTAAAAATTCTATTCTCACTTTTGCAACTTATGTGATTTTCTATTTTTTTGTTCTCTTTGAAAAGTAATGATGTATTTATATATTATAAAATTCTATAACGTTATACTCGAAATAAAATGAGAACATAAGATTAAATAGCTTTCATAGTTGTATTTATTTTTTGAGATAGATTAAAATTGTATCAAATAAAATTAAACAAAATAAATAGTTTGAGTATGCATGAATATAACATGTTGTGATGAATATATATAGACAATTTAAAATTATCCTTTTTAGTAATTGCGTGGAACGTTTCACATGTATTTTCATTTTAAGCGTGGGATAATGATGAGGTTTAAAAATTATACTCTCTTTTATGCATTTTATGTGATTTAATTTTTATTATTTTTTATTTATTTTTTAAAAAATTATGTATTTATATATTAAAAACTGTTTAATTTACATTTCTCGTTTTAATATTTGATGGGATTATATGAGTAGGAGATTATAAAAAAATGACATCATGTGTTAGTATTTTTGAATGTTTTGTAGATTTCTTTACATAAATACAGGATTTGAATTAGAGTTGTTGAATTTGGCTGAGCTATAAAAATAAGGCGTGACTCAATACAATCAGTAATCTAAAGCCAAAACTTAGGATCCGTTTGGCCTAAAAATACTTGAGAAAAACTAGGGAAGTGGTGTTTGATCATATAACTTGGAAAATATATTTGTCAACTATCCCAAGTTCCCAAATACTAGAAAAAATTAGTATTTGGGTCAAGTCCTAATATTTGGGAATTTTAAAAAAATAAAAAATTACCTCAAACTTTTATATTTTATAAAGAAATATCCATTATTTATTATTCCAACTAATATTTGTTACTACCTCCTCCGGAAATGTTTGAGTTCTAATTTGAGTGATAAAATTGAGAAAAAGGAACAATTTGTGTTTAATTGGTTATAATTATAACTAAATCAATGACAAATTTAAGTATGCGATTAATGTACTGTCTTGTTTAAATTGTTAATTTGTTATCAATTATATTATAAGGTTATTTTTTTAACGGAACATATTCATTATAAAATAATAATATAAATTTATGGGTATTTTTAATAATTTTTAGAACTTATGGATATAAATCATATTTTTTTAAATAGTCAAATATTTTTGGGAAAAATTGGGGCTAAACACATGGTGAAACTTCAACAAAAACTTCACCCAAATATAATTTACCAAGAACTTGGGACAAAACGTTAGCTTAATATGAATCATAAATATTTTGAATAAAATCAATGCATTTTATTTTTATTTGGAATTCACTCTTTTTAACTCTTTTAGATGAATAATTATATATTAATTCAACGTAATACTAATTGATTAGACGCGTAATGGATTTAATAGTAGACAGAGTTTGTAGATAGGGCCTAGAGCGGCAGAGCTCGGAGATTTGAGAACTAAACAAGAATACATATAGTGCACATTTTGTGACAAAAAATATGTGGCAGAAGTGAATCTTTTCGTATATTCTTTCATTTTTAATTCATGTGTCACTAATTTAAATGGATATACAATAGTTAAATAAATAAAAACTTCTGAAGTAATATATAATTTTAAATATGTTATAATATTTGTATTGTTATAAGAAATGAACCCATAACCTTAGAGGCGAGACAAACATTTGAAATTTTTGTACTCTAAAATCTAGAATAGTGATATTATCATGTATTAGTAGGTGGATTTTGAATTTAATAATATTTTTTGTTTATTTAGTAAATTTCTTTATATAAATACATTGTTTGAATTAGACCTTTTGATTTTATAAATTCAAGTAAAAAAAATTCTATGTCAAGTTATTGAGTAGGTATGAATGTTACATGTTGAGATGAATATATATAGACAATTTAAAATTATTTTTTTAGTGATTGCATCAAACGTTTTACGTGTATTTTATTTTAAACGAGTGATGATGATAAGGTATAAAATTTCTACTCACTTTTCAATTCATGTAATTTACTCTCTTTTTTTTTGTTTAAAAAGAAATGACATATTTATATATTAATAAATTTATTTAGTTTTACACTTCTCATTTTAATATTTGATGAGATAATTTATCTTCAGATAAGTATATGACATACTTTAGATCACAATTTTTGAACCCTTTAAATTTCAAGCTCAATTAACGTGCATCATATAAACGGAATAAATAATCTTACTCGCGATAAAATAGCAACATAAGATTAAATAACTTTCAAAATCATATTATTTTCTTTTTAGACGGATTAAAATTATATCACATAAAATTTAAGAAATTATTAGTTTGAGAAATTTGAGAGTTTCATTGAGGGACATCTTTGACATTAAATATACACAAATTTAAATTTTATTTTTACTACTAGGAATATCATAGAAAAGATATGTGGAATAAAGAGTGAAATAATTTATATGAAAATTGTTCGGAACAGTAATCTTTCACTGCACAAATAGCAACAAAGTTGGTCTGAATTAGCAATATAATTTAACTAAATACTCTTTCTATTTTAATTTGTTAATGTGTGGACTCTAGCCCCTGGTTATATTTTGTGTTATTTTTTGTATTATTATTAATTTTTACTTCCAGACATATTGTGGCGAGTGTTTCAAGTTTTTTTTTTTTTTTTTCATTTTAAAAGAATGATAACGAGCTCTATAAATTTCTACTCTTTGATAACTCTTTAATACTTATATTCTATCTGACATGTTTAGAATTATAAAGTTATATATTTCGATATATTTAACATACGTTTATCTTAAAATCATAAAATTTAAAAATTATTATTTATTTTTTAAAAGTTTATGTCAAATTAAATAAAGACAAATAAATTAAAGCAAAAGGAATACCAAGAAAAAAAAAATCTTCTGTCTCTATTTATGATTTGAACTGATATAATTGTCAAATTAATAAAAATTTGAAATATGTTATTTTAAACGTGTTATAATATTTACATGGATATATAAGATATGAAACTCGTGACCTTAGATATGTTACAAAAAATTTGTGATTACTAATTAGAGGCGTAGCAAACATTTAAATCTTATGAGTTACAAATTCTAAAAGAATATATTTTTGCATGTTTAATAAAAGGCGGAATCCATCGGTGGCCCCCTTAAGTTGACACCAATTTTTACTTAGACACCTTATCTAAGCTTTGCTCATTTTAAACACCTCATGTCATATTCCGCTATGTCATTTTGACACTAGTTAGTGTAATATACTCATTACAAGCGCGTGAAAGACTTATTTAATCGTTTTTATTTTATTTTTTCCATCTTCTTCCTTATTTTTCAGCCATCATTTCCTAAAACTTAAACTCCTTTAATGAAAAAATAAATTTGATGATGCTACAAACAAAAAAATGAATTTGAACCCATTAGACTTATAATATAATGGTATAATAAAAATTAAAAGAAGACAATGTGAATGCCCCTTCTATCGTAAAGTAGAAGAAAAATGGAAAGGCATGAATTCATGAATAATCTCAACTTAGATTTGAGTTGTAGTATGTGTGGGTTTGTTATTCTATTTGAGAAAATGATGTGGGTGGGGAAGGGGTTGGGGTTAGGGTGGGTAGAGGTTGAGAAGACGCTGGGTGGGTGGGGGAAGAGTGGAGAAAACGCAGGGGTTGGGGTGGAGAAGATGATCTGGGTGGATTGGGTTATTTTATTTTTAAAATTTTTTGGGTAAAAATGCCACATGTCATTCATTCATTGGTCACTTCTTTTTTTGTACTAAAAATCATCAGTTGAGAATTATTATTTTTATATATATGTCACGTGTCTTTATTTAATTAACCATTTTGATATTTCATCCGCGAGTCTATTACACACTTTATATATTTGACTAATTATTAAAAAAGTGTCAAAATGACACAGTGAACCATGACATAAGGTGTCTAAAATGAACAAAACTTAGTTAAGGTGTCTAAGTTAAAGTTGGTGTCAACTTTAGGGGACTACCGATGGATTCAACCTTAGTAAAATTCTTAACATAAACACATTGTGGGAATTAGAATTATTGACAAATTAACAGAATTTGTATGTAACCTAGAGAGAATCAATTTTATTAAATACAAAATAAATCTGCAATTTTTAGGTTATGAGTCATTAATTTATATTAATACAATAATCAAATAAATAAAAACTTTTAAAATATGTAATTTTAAATATGTTTAAGTATTTGTATGATTATAAGATATGAAACTCGTGATCTTAGATATGTGACAAAATCTTTGTGACAAGATGCGAGGCAAACATTTAAAATTTATGAGTTTTAAATTCTAGAATAGCAACAACATGCATTAGTAACTGAGTTGTGAAGTTAATTTACTTTTAGTATTTATTAATTTTTTTAAACATAAATACATTGTTTAGATTTAAGTTACTAGATTTAGCCAAACCAATATGTAACCTGCTAAATATCTCCCTACGTGTAACTACACAATAATTAGCAATTCAATATAATCGGTGACCTAAAACAAAAATTTAAGGATTAATTCATTCAACATAATATTGATTGACAAGATGTGCGATATAGTTAATGATAGTTTGAAACTTTGAAGATTGATCGTTCCTATAAAGATTTCATGTTAAGGAAGAACTAAAATAGAGTGTCTAGTGTGCAAGTTTAGTGACGTTAAATATGTAGCGGAGATATTTTTTTTTGTATTATTATTACTCTACTTTAACTTGGAGATAATTAATTTTTAAAAGTAAAATAATTTTTTTAATACATTTTTAGTTTATGTAACAATTATTTAAATTGATACACTGGTCAAATAAATAAGAATTCCTGAAATATATAATTTTAAACATGTTATGACATCTGTATTGTTATAAGACATGAAACTCGTGACCTTAGACATGTCACAAAACATTTGTGACTAGTGGGCGAGACAAACATTTAAGCTTTATGAGTTATAGATTCTAGATTAACTGCACTGTGCTTTATAAATAGAGTTGTGAGTTTAATATATTTTTACATATTTCTTAAATTTCTTAATATAAATACTTTGATTGACAAGACGCGCGATGAAGTTAATGATAGACTAGAAGTTTGGAGATAATTTTTGAAGTCTAAATGTCACGATCCAACCTATCGGGCTGTGTGGACACGTACTTTAACATCTAGATAGAAGAACCTTCAACTCCTAATTTAATCATAACATGCAGAAGTGAACAAAATATAAACTAAACACCATACTTATACATTGAAAAAAACTCTTAACTTGAATTAAAACCAATGTTATTTGCAAAAGAAACACACTAAAACTTTCCAAGGAACTAGCCTAAGCAGGTACAAGACCTACTAAAAAGACTAAAAACATAATAAAAAATAAAATAAAAATACGATACAACTCCCACCACAAAAAAAGAAGGGTAAAAGTTGTCGGAGATCATCATCGTCTTCACCTACGGAACATCACTGACTTCTGCAACCACACTATGCCAAGTGGCATAGGAAGAATAGTATCGGTAAAAAAAACATGTACAAGATCCTGAACCTCCCAGTTACCCCTCATAACTTAGCAGTACTCCTTGGAACTTATGCGATCTATCTCAAGTCTTTATCCACCGGCTCTTACCATCCTAGTTATAACATTCTTAAACTAGTACACTTTGTCCAAACTTCCTATCTCATTTTGTTGTCAACTTTGATATTTAGACATTCAACTCTCTTATCCTTCTATGCCTTCCAAAACCTGCCTGTTGTGCCATTCTCAAAGCAGATTATATCCTAATCCTTCTATCACATAGAGGCTCCCCGAGTACAAGACTATTACCAACTCTATTAACTAGACTTTTATTCTGTCTCACGCTTTCATGTCAACATCCTGACCCTTGACCCATTTTTAGTAAACCACACGCAAGCTTTCACTTTTTAACTTTTTTAGAAGCAAAACAAAAATATATCCTTTTAAGGACTAATTCATTGACGTACTATTAATTGATAAGACACTGGTTTCAATGATGGGCTACAGTTTAGAGATAAACCTTAAAGTCTAAAGGTTTTTAGGTTTAGCATGACTAAAATAGAGTAGTCGACGTGAAAATTTAGTGACGTAATGCATGAGACATAGTTGGAGTGAAAATTGATGTACAAATCAAACCCAAGAGAGGAAGCTTCAAGTATCTTGGGTCCATAATGTAAGGAGACATGAAGATTGATGATAACATCGCACGTTGTATTAAAGCAAAGTGAGTGAAATGGTGGCTTGCCTCCGGGGAACTGCGCAATTAGCATTTGTCGCCAAGACTTATATGTTTGTTCTATAGAGTGGTGCTTATATTTATATAATATTGTTGCATGGAGAAATAAAAAATGCTCACGTTCAGAAAATGTATGTAACAAAGACAAAGAAGCTCATGTGGATTATATGGGCATAGTTGAAGTGATAAAACTAGATACAAAGTTATACATGTAAGTAAGGTAGTGAGTAGCCCCCGTTGCGAACAAGATGAGAAAATTGAGGCAGAATTTATTTGGACATGTGAAAAGAAGGTGTACACATGTGCCAATAAGGATCTGCGATAGATAGAGACATGCCAAAAAAATTAGAGAAATGATTAAATAAAATATGACACAACTTCAGTACTTGAAACATGATCCTTGCTAGATAGAAAGATTTGGAAGGTCTAAAGGGCTTAATCAAATACTTTGGTAACCCTACCTTTAAGCCACCATGATAGAAGCAAATACGAAATTATTTGATTCCAAATATATAAATATGTTTTTTTTTCCCACTGGTTCATAAGGAAAAAATATTCATATAAACTGAAATGGAGGGCCATACATTAATTTTAGGTGCAAATATTAAAATGTACTACTATTTTATAATTTAAATTTACATTGAGAAATAGTCCAAGGTGAAATTTTGTTTATTCCAAAAGTTCCGAAAATTCGTAACATGAAAGGTAACACTTTTTTTTTCATGTGAAGATTATAAGTTTTTTTTAATTTTATATTAAAGTAGTAATAAATATCAAGAATAATTATAATTACTTAATTGATGGTAAAAATATGTAATTATTGAATTGATGATAGTAATTATAGAAATTACTAGAGAGTTACCTTTTATTTCCAAATCTAATTGAAGTCAAATACAACTTTACTCATTTGGAAAGTAGTAATTAATGAGTTACTTCAAATAATTTGTTTCTTTTATTTTGTTCATACGCACATGGTCGTTACTCACCTTTTAAATAGTGTTTCTTAATGTCCCTTTTAAAAGTGTTTTTTAATGTCTCTATCATGACATTCTCATGGTCAATAGATACAATTTGACTTTTAGATTCATATATATTGGGAGTAATTGCTATTAAGTTTGATTTATGTTTCCCTTTAAATTTACTTTATTGAAAAATAGTGTGTACTTTTTGCTTTTTGGACTTTGATAATTAGCTTTAAAATAAAATTTGAACTTACTTGACAACTAAAATACGAATTTTAACAAATAATTACACTTGCCACACCAAAAAAAATGTTTACCGACTATATTTTGGCTTTGTTTTTAAGAGACGATATTCATTGTTCTAAGATTTCAAATTTCACGAGAGAATAAATAACTATTTTTCAATTATAAAAAGTTGAAAGTAATACTGTGTCTCTAACTAATATTGAATACGATTAACTCTTACATATCATTTCCTGTTGTGGAAAATTTAGTAATAATTGGCCCTTAACAATATCACATTCACTCAATAATTGATTGATGTTTTAAAGATGAAAAAAAATAATATGAATTTTTACTCATTAGCAAAATTAATGCAAACAAGTAAGCAACATATACTTGATTGATGTTTTAAAGTTTGGGCACATAGATTAAAGACTTTTCTTTTTTCCTAAAAATTAAGAAGGGTTTTTGACTAAAATACTCCTTATTATGAATTTTCTTTAGATTGACATAATTATCATTAAATTTATTCATTGAATTTAAAATGTATCATCATGGAAAAATTGAGGGAAAATTAAATGACTTTTTCATTTTGTGAAAAATCAATTATTTTAGACTAAAATTTAAAGGCTTTAAATTGAAGGAAGTAATGTTGTGGTGTTTAATGTTTTTTCTCATTAAGAACTACTTTGCTAGTATCTCCAACCAAAATTGTGGAGTTAATGTTTTTATGTAATGATTGATTTTAGATTTTGTTGATAAAGTCAAAGTATATATGCACAAGTTTGACCACAAACCATTATAAAGAGAAATAAAGGGCAATATTTGGAGTTGGGAAAATCTTATTTTTATGTTTATGAACTGAATAAGTAAGTTCATAATTGATTGACTATATTATTTGATTATTTTTTATTGGCAAATTTATTTTTATGAAATGAATATGTAATTTCATAAATGATTGACTATATTCATCGAATTGGATTTTCTTTTTGGCAATTCTCTATTTTCTTATAAAATGAATAAGTAATTTCATAATTGGTAGTAACTATTTTCCGTGATCTCCTATCCGTTTCTATAAGAGCTAATGGACATAAATAGAATTCTTAGGATCTCTAAGTACAATTTCTGAGATAGATTACTAGATACACTAAACTATTTCGAAAATATTATTCTAAATCTCTATGACTTTATGCTCATGAAACACGTCTGAATAGTAACTCTTAAATAATTTAACTATTTGTTGGCCGAAGACAATTTTAACCAGTACAAATATTTTTACAGAAGTTGAATCACAAGGGTCTAATTATGATTGTCTCACTAAGCTAGGTACTAATTTGGTCACGACAATTTATGATAGTAAGAACCGAAATTATTCTATAACTAGTTGTCTCATGATGTCATAAAATACAGTTTAACTAATATCCATTGATAATGAAAGTTTTTTTTTGTTACATGGTCAGGCAGGTCTGTTTACAGATTTTGGATTGATTACTGATCAAAATCAAAATCAATCTATTTTAATTAATTTTTAAATTATTAAAATTTTAAATTAAATAAAATATTATATATATTTATCAGTTTGATTCAGTTATTTGATTATTAATCATACATAAAAATAAAATCAAAATACACGATGAGAAACATCATCCATCATTATGTATTTTTCCTTTAAAGTTGAGTTCTCATCCATTCATCATTATGTATTTTTCCTTTAAAGTTGAGTCTTTAGTGACAGTGGAGTAAATGAAATCAAAATCGAAAGAGCCAACAGCCAGATCATGCCCCAAAACCCCAAAAATTATAAATAAAATTTGATGAAAACATATACAAGATATTTAAAATTATTCGTAAAAATAATATATTATGTATATTAATCAATATGTATATAATTTGCTGGTTTGACTGGGTTATTTCTTCATATTTTTTATGAATAAAGTCAATATCAAATCAAATATTATCGACTTTTAAAAGTGTAAAATAAAAGTAAACCCAAATAAAATCGATATATTTAATCTATTTGATTCAAATTATTTTGGGTTCGGATCAAAATTTAACCAAACCTTAAACAAAGTATCATCGATCATTTATTATGATTGGTCAACTCTTCCAATACAATATATTTTTTAAAATTCAAGTAGGAAAAAGAAAGAAAAAATAAAACAAGAAGTACTAGAGACTCAAATAATACTCAGAGATCCCATTGCATGTCTTAAATAAATGTATTACGTATATAAAACTTGTACTATATGAATTACTAGCAAATTCCAAATGAAAATTGTACTCTATTTACATAATATAATTTGGTTATTTTGGAGTTAGGTCCTCCATTGAGCCAAGTGAAATCAATTCAAAGAAGCAAAGAAAACGGAAACACTAGAAATCGACAACATATTGTACTATGTTCGAGATAAATATATTTAACATTAGCAACACACATTTTTATATTTGGCCCAAACTATTTGTACTAGCTTCATTTTTTCCTTGTAAATTCTCAAAAACCAACATTTTCCTAGCTTCTTGTACATGGAGTTATGCTAAAATCCTTTTGAGGGACAAGTCAATGAGCATCAGCTCCAATACCTTTTTGGAGATATCTTAGTCATCATCTCTAGTATTGGCTGCGTCACATTTATCAAAGGGGTTCAAATGAATCTCCTTCTTCTAAGTCATTAAATTATGTATTTAGATGATTTCAATAAAAATGATTAACCGGTAAATATATACATATATTAATCAAATTAAACAACGTAATCATTAAATATATACATATATTAATTAAATCGTCATTCTAAAATTAAAAAATGATAAGAGTTGAAGTCTTAGCTCTTTCTGTTTTTCCCACCCGGTGTCCGGTATCCTCATTGAAGCCCGACTAAATTCGAATTTGCGTAGGAAAGTTCCACATTGGGGGTAAATCGCTCCCTAACCCGAGACCTCTTGATTAAGGATGAAGAAGTAATTATCACTCCACCACAACTCTTATTGGTAGCTCTTTCTCTTATTATGACGAATCTGTCACTAGAACTTTAGCTCAGTTCCTACCGGTGTAAACAAGTGGTCTTTTCATGTGTTTTTATATATATATATATATATATAAATGAATCTACTAATTAAACACAAGAGATTTATTATTATTATTATTATTATTTGGACCCCCTTTAATAAAATTCCTGCTTTTAGTCTTCTACCATTAATCATATCTTAATCACAACTCTTTCACTAAAAACCCAAAATTCAGAGTAACTTAATTAATAGTGTCATCAAACACTAGATGGCCTTGATTCAAGTGTTTACCAGCTTATTCCATTGCTTGTTCTCTGGGTCTTTTTTAATCAACATACTTTGTTTGTAACAAGTCCTAATAGATCTTTTCCTTTAATATTTTTATAATGCTTCTTGGGAAAGTGAAACTAGTACCAATACCATATTCATATTTACTCTTTTGCTTTGTTGTTCCTTGAGAAAGAAGAGTTCAATATATAATTTTTTGCTTAGATATTGAGGTAGTTGCCAATATTTGTTCTATTAGCTGACGTTTGTTTGAACTTTTGGTGTTTTTGCTCAAAAAGGTTTTTTTTTTTTGAGCTAAGGTTACATTTGTTAAAATCTTCTAACTCCAAAGAGAGGATATTGTGTAATTGCACAAGTCAACAATAACTTATACAATGTCATTCTACAAGTGAGATCAAGATAGGATACCAGGTACGCAGCCTTATATCTACCTTGTGAAGGTAGAAAGACTATTTTGAACAGATCATCCAATCAAGTAAAGCATTAAAAAATCATGTATGACAAGAAAAATATGATGATACATAAGAGATTGACAACAACGTACAATGCATAATACTTTCACCAAAGTAAAGAAAATAACATGTACTATAATATCAGAGAACAAGATAGTACTCCATTTATTTCAAAATAAGTGATACTTTTACCTTTTCATTTTGTTTTAAAACAAGTGGTGTGTTACGTGATTAAAAATAATTATGTTTTCTTTCTAAAATTATCCTTATTTTAATAAATGGTTTTATACCATTAAAGAGGCACTTCTATTTTCAATGCATTTGATTAAGGATAAGATAGTAAAACACCTTTTATTTTCTAAAAGTGAACCGATTTCTTAAGAGAAGTGTCCAAGCTAAAAACACCATATATTTTGAAAAGGAGGGAATATTTGAATAATAATAACAACCCGAATAATGGGGACTAGACATCGCTCGACTATCTACTAATCTTCTATGCCCTAATCCTCAAATCTTCATATATTTCTATTTAGGACCGTATCCACGGTAAGTTGCAAGTGTGTCATGTCATCTCTAATCACAACCCGTCAATACTTCTTTGTCATATCTATCCCTCTCCTCAACCCACGATCTCCAACCTCTCGCATCTCTTCATAGGGTGTTTGTTCATCTCTTCTTCACATTTTCGAACTATATTAGTCGTATTTCCCTCATCTTGTCCATTGCGAAAGCCACTTTCACCTTGTCCCGAATATTTCATTCCTAAATTTATCTTTCCTAGTACACCCACACATCCATCTCAACATTCTCATTTTGCTACTTTCATTTTCTGGACGTGTGACTTATTTAGTGGCCAACACTTTGTCTCAAACAACATAGCTCATTTGAAAACCATTTTATAGGTCTTGCCTCCATCGTACATTCTCTTTATCGCCTTATTGTAAGCTACAAGTATATGTTTAGCCTCAAAACATCTCCATAGAACCTTTTTAGGAATTCTGTCATATGTGTTTTCTAGGTTAATGAACATCATATGCAAAATCATTTTTCTCTTTCTATATTGTTTCATCAATCTCATTATTACATGAATGATTTATGTAGTTAAACTTCTGACATAAATTTAAATTGACTTATGTTGTTGAACGTCTCCACCACCATCTCCTAACCTTTCATAAGGTAGCACAACAACTTGATATCCTTATAGTTTTTACAACTATAAATAAATTCATGTGTTCTAACACAACACAATCAATGCACTCCACTTTCATTCTTCATGCATTTTTTATATCCTAAAAATGACTCTACATAACCAAATTAGTCACTCCATACATGTGTTACTTATGCTCTTCCAAAATTTTATAGGAATCTCGTCTAGCCTGGTTACCCTCTGTCTTCTCATTTTGCGAATAACCTCCTTTAACCTCTTTAAACTTTATATTTCTATTATATCCAAAATCTCGATTTCTACCTATGGTCCCCCAACACCTCTACCTACTTCGCCGCCCATATTGTTAGCATCCACACTACTCCTCCAAGCCCATCGCCATTAGCTTCTCCTTCATCTCCTTATAAGTATCTCATTATTCTTAATCAATTGTCTTAATTTGAGTTTTGAAAATAAAATCTTCTTTTGACAAAGAGCATTTTACACCCTTCAAATAAGATATTTTGGTGTGAAGCTGAATTAATCTGACCTCAAATTAGATATAGAGCACTTGATGAAAACTATAAAATTAAAAAATAATATATAACCAAATACACATATATGTGTACTGTGTAATAATAAATTTACAATTAATTATATGAACCAAAATAAAAGGAAGAGAAACAATGGTTAAATCCCTATGTTTCTCAAATTAATCCCAAAGGAATCAAGAAGTAAGCCAACTTGATCTATTCTTAAAAGCAGGGACATCATCAATTCACAAGATTCGAATTTTTCATTATTAATGACCTACTTTGATAATGGTGATCGAGGAAGAAGCCAACAAAATACATACCCCTTAATTAGCTCGCATTTTTATGTCATTCAAATTAAAACAACTGTGACTTAGTAAGTACACTCTATATATTAACTTCATTAATTAACACCTCACAAGCAAGAGATGTTGGTCTTTATTATTAAGAAAAAAATATTTAAGTTAGCAAGTGGGAAAATTTAGGGTTGGCAACAATAGATAGGTAGAATCAAATACGGATGAATTAAAATGAGTTGAGTTAATTATTGAAATATGACTTAATTCGTTTAAAATTTACTTGAATTAACAAGAGACAGAGTGACCTATGTCAGCACCAACTACTACAGTGTGTATCAACCCCAAAACCAAACACCCATCAAACACATATATAGAACAAATAAACATGTACTATCTCTTTGCTTATGTCTATTACTAATTAAGCTAATTGTTTAGATATTTAGGAATTGTTTGGTTGCTAGTCAGAGAAGAGTTATTCATTGATGGTTTATAAAAATGAGAAAATGCAATTCACTCATAAATTTTTCTTTTCACATAAAACATAAAATTGTTAATATAACTAATTTTAACTTCAATTTCATAAAATTTCAAATAAAGTAAAAAATCTATAGCCAAAAAACTACATAGAGCATATTTAAATTGATTTATTTCAATCTTTTTAAAGTTGAAATACAAATTTTAACGAAAATTAAGTCATAAATTAGAAGCTCATCCAAACAGACTCTAAAACATTTTTTTCTCCGATTTTCCAAGTCAATTTTATAAAATTGAAAAAGGAGAATATATAGTAAAATATGGCGGGAAGTTGAAAGGGAGGGAATTCTAAAGTGGTACGAGTGAGACGGAGCTACCGGTGGCAATGTCTTGGGAAGTTAACGACAGTGGGGCCCACCCACTTTTTAGTGGGCCCCATTTCAGAACCGGCTACCGAGTGTTTTTCACGCCGTCCGGCATACCGTTTGACGGCACGTGGAGATTGCGGCTTCTACATTAAGAGAGAGAAATGTGAATTCAATTCAAAGACTTTGAACAAAGAGAGATTTATTATTCAAAGTTTTATACTTTATTATTTTAATTTGTTTCTTTGATTTTATACCCATAAATTTTTAAAAACTATCAAAACTAACTATAAGTTTCTCTTACATAGCAAGATAAAATAACAAATTTCATAACTTCCGCAACAAGACAATTGGATCTTCATTCCAACAATAACAAGTAGTGTATATGACACTGGAGCAATGTGGTAGTTCAGAGTGAGTGCAACAAGCATCATTTTATACATTATGAAACAGACGAAGCACATAATTTTGTTAACCTGAGACGACTGTTCGTCATTTTCATCAATAACCATTTCTATCACTGTTTTGGTGTTCACGTAAAAAAATAGCAAACAATTACTATAGAGGGTGTTTTGGTAAAAGATAAAAATTTAGTGTAGAATTTGAATTTTTAAAAACTTCCAAATTGTATGGACAAACACTATTTGCCAAAAAAAATTCCAAATTTTACTTGGGAAATCTATGGCCAAACGGGTCCTAAATATAAAATCTAAGAAAGTTAGTGATTTTAAATAAAAATATGTAAAATTTAATAAAATACTATTTGATTTTATGATCCTAAATATGATATACAAAAAGTTAAGATAAAGAACTATCAAAACTGGAAAGAAACATTATTTTTAAACGGTTTAAAAATAAAAATAGGGTAAAAAAATGAAATAGTCTGTTAAATTTAGGACAAACAACATAAATTCCATTAATTTGGAGTCTAATTACGTGCCTTTTCATGTGTTTTAATTTACCATTGTCTATTAGTGCCAGATTTCGATTTTTATAGAGTTAAAATTAGGTGTAATTATTTCCAAATACACTTTATCCAAATAGATTCATATGTATCTAGAATACACTGACTTTTTTGTTTGTCGTATATATGTATTTCATAAAAATATATTTCAGATATATTTAGTGTAATTCACATGTATCTGAGATATATTGAATATCTCACCCACCTATCTCCTTATGTACGTATCTATATTTTAGAATTTATATTATAATAAAAATACATATACCTATCTGACTTGTAATCTATAAATGAAACATTATATTATTATTTCAAATTATAAAGAGTATCAATAAATATGATAGAAAATTAGGTAGTTTTTTCTCCTTTTTAATCTTGTAAATAAGTACATACATTTTGGGTAAACTAGATGCAAAGTCACATGCCATTGTATCAGCACGGAGCCAACAAATTATACTAAAAGTAGTTTTCTGTAATTTTTTTCTATTTCAATTTATACGGTATATTTATATTTTTAATCTGTTTTAAAAAATAGGCTTATTCCTTCATTTGAAAATATTTAATGTTTTATGAACATTTTATCTATATTGAGTTTTCCTTATTTGACAAAAATATCGTTGACATGAGATCAAATCAGGAAAAAAAAACATATATAAAGCTCCGCAAAGACAATAAAATTCAAAAAAGACCACTGACATGAAATAAACACGTTAATTAATTTTTTTGAAATTTAAAAAATATCCTTAACATGAAGTAGACACATCAACAAATAACTGACTACTTCTAGCCCCTTATTAGTAGTATCGATATATATTAAGTCAATATTTTGAAACATTTTAATATAAGTAATTTTTATTCAGAGGTATCAATTGATATTCTTTTTTTTTTTTAAAAGGATCAATTGATATTCTTTCACAAAAAAGTTACATGTAAATGAGTAGATTAAGTTAATAAATTAAATAAAAGTAAGAAACAAGGTACTTAATTAAGAGACTTAAGCAAGTTGGCCATAAGTTAAGAAGATATGTTATAGGACACTAATCATTTATTCTTCATCTTTTTTATGAATTAGTGGGTCGAAGGTTCACAAATTGATCATATTATATCTTTCAAACGTCTCAAAATGGCTAAGATTGGAGAATATATCTCTGGATGAAATACAAAAAGTGAAGGTTAATGATTAAGGATAATCATATAAGCTCAAAAGCATCCAATTAATTATATACTGACATGGCTTTAGTGTTTTGTGATTTCATGTTTGTTTCCTATAGGAAAAAAAAAGAAAGACATATATTTTTTTTTTATTTTGGTTGTCCGGAGCCAACATTGGAGCTCCGACTAAATTCGGATCGCGCTCTGCAGGGCCCATTCGGGGGTGGCGCTCCCAACAGGATTTTCTCCATATCCAGGGCTCGAATCCGAGACCTCTGGTTAAGGGTGAAGCACTCCCACTAGTGCACCACAACCCATGTTGATCATATTTATAGTACTATAATCTGAACAGTCAGTGAAAAAATCAAGAGCTAGCTTTTGGGGTTGCGTTAGGCCAGGTGTCATATCTTTACAATCCAATGATAGCTTCATGCATCCCTAGAAACGGTATGTTTGGTACGGAAGAAAATATTCTTCAAGAAATATTTTCTTGAAATATACTTATCTCAATATTCAACTCTCTCTAAAATTAGAAAAACGTATATCTAATGATGAATTAAAGAAAGTTGATCAATCCTTTGAAAAGTTATAACTTTTGAGCTATATCATCTATTGATAATAGTTTCTCTACCTTATAAGGATAGGTCGTAGAATTATAATTTTTTGCGTATGTTCTGTTTTCTCCATATTTCATTTATGAAGATCTCATTACGCTAAGTATATGGTTGTTATTATTGTAATAACCAATGAAAGTTGTTTTCCCTTTTTTGGAGTTTGGTTACTAGAAAATGAATTCTTCTTTTCTTTTCTTTTTTTGAAAATTATTTTTTGGAGATTTTTTTTTTCTTCATACAACCAAAGTATGATTAGGTGATTAATGGGAAAGAATTACGGAAAACATGTACCTGATTCATTATGTACTTTTTTGCTAATAAGGTTGAAACAACCAGATGATATCCACCAAACAAATTAAATTAAACGACTACAAAAATTAATCAAAGTGGGATTCAACTTGTCCCTCTCAATCTTGTCTTGAAAATTGACAAAACCTTATGTTTAATTTTTTTTCTCTGCAAAAATAATTTTGTCTTGACAATTTATATTATTTCCAAGTACAAAAATTATTGTAAGGGATTAGGTTTAAAATTCATGAACCAGATTTTCAGTGACCATGCTTGATTGCCTTAAATTAATAATAATTTTTTTCCTCTTAGTCGTGTGCACGATCTTTTTTGCTTAATTATTAATTTTTTTAATAAGTATAAGAGCTTCTTAACAGATTCTTCTGCATATCTCCACTCGACACGTGGAATTCATGATAATATTTAAATTAAAAATTAAATTATAATTTCCATGTGAAATTAAAAAAAAAATTGTAGTAGGAGGAGACAGTGCATACAACATGGGTCACTGTGTCCTTTTTTTTGTTATTTAAAAATCATAAGCTAAACTGGGCCAGTGTATTAATTAAATCAGAACTGAATATTTTGTGGGAGACAACAAATCATATAATAATTAGATTAATTTGCAAAAATAGTGATTTGAATTTATTGTTTTTGTTGGATTCCTAGGAGTGTACATACTTTACTTGGCTCTTCACATCTCACTTTCTCAAATATTTTTGTGTCCCTTTTTTGTAAAATATTAAAGTAATAATGATAATATTTTTCCCACGACATATTTATAACATTTCTCCATCATTTCTTGCTTCACTTACAAGAAATATTGGGTATATTTGCGTATCAACAGCTACACGATCCTTGCACATTCTCTTTGATTATTTTGTTCAATACCATAAATAATGCTTCCTTGTCTCTGTTAATTAATGTCGTTTGATTAGATATGGAGTTTAAAAAATATAAAAAGATTTTTGTGATGTTAAAAAATAGAATACACTTTTATAGGTTTTTTGCTAAATAAGTAGGATCTAACATGAATAAATTGTTAATAATGATCAAATAAAGAAATGTGTCATTTTTTGACTAACTATAAAAAATAAGCCACTTATATTAGGACAGATGAACAGTTTATCAAGGAGTAACTTCACAAATCACAATATATATTACACATAGTAGTACTTATTCGAGTCATTTAAAGTCATGGATTCATGTGAATTTAATACTTTTCTTATTCAATCTTATATATGATCAAGAAATAAACAATATATATATATATATATACGCGTGCATTGTGTGAGACTTATATCCTATTATTATTATTGTGTATATATATTATTAAGTTGAAATCATTGTAAGAATTCAAAAACTTTTAAATCATGAATTCGATTCTTGCTTACTTCATTAGTATTATTTGTTTTTTTTTTAATTGAATAAGGTATAAATATAAATAAATCATCTTAGAGTGCTTTTATACATATATTTTATTATATTTAAATATAACTAAGCAAATCATCTTAGAGTGCTTTTATACATATATTTTATTATATTTAAATATAACTAAGCAAATCATCTTAGAGTGCTTTTATAAATTATTTTTATTATAATTAATATCGTTTTTATCTTTACTCTATGATTTAATCATAATTTTTGTGCAAAATCTTAAGTTAAACTTTACACTGCTTGCTGATCTCTTGGATGACGCAGTAGTGGAATGGGAAAGTACAATAAGTAATATACTATGTGCAATTAATCAGTGAGAAAATCAAAACGAAAGCACATGGAGGGGTTCATTTGTTATGGAGACTAAACACTTTAATTGAAGGATGATTAAGAGTTAATAGTCCTTTCGTATCAATATACTTGTCGTGGAGTCGGGATGTTCATCAAAGAATGTCAAAAATTAAGATATTTATAGTGATTAATGTTATTTTTCAAGATTTTTTTTTATTAAATATCTATTTTATACGTGTATCGTAATTAAAGTATTTGTAGTGATTTTGATTTACCTCTATTGTGAACAAAAAATAATAATTATTTTAAACTTTTAAAACATTAAATATTTTAATACATATATTTTTTATAAGGATGATAATTATTTTGAGACACAAGAGTAGTACTCGGAGACATTTGATTTTTGACTTTAATGCAGTGACCCTTGAAGTGTTGAATGGTTAGCATTTAGTGGATTTGTGTAATTAATGTTACTGATTCTATTGATTCTGACATCTACAAATCTATTTGTATTTGTATTTCTCTTTCTTGTAGTATCATTCTTGTCTCATTCTTATATTTTTTTTAATTACTTCATTCATTCCAAAAACCAAAAAAACACTGTTTCCATATTATTCTATTCTGAAAAGTTGTCACCTTTTTAAAATTTGTAAACAGGTTAAATTCAATTTCTCATTTGTTTTTGTAAAATATACTAATTTATTATAAATATCATGACATATAAGGGTAGTCATGATATTTATGTCATGACACCTTACCTTGATTCAGAGGAAGAAATTGATTTAGTTGTCGATTTAGTTTTCTAAAGTTTATAGTCTTGAAAAGATAGCTATAATGTTGTGGTTAAGGTATCAAAGTTTATAGTTCCTTTGGTTATTGAGTAAACTTAAAAATTTTCGTTGAAGTTAGTGAAGGTTTGAGGCAAACCCTATGAGTAAGTCGTGATTTTTAATTCTTTGAACAATGAGGTTTTCCACGTAAAACCACTTATATATTTTAATTCCGTACTTCACTTTCAGTTTTTGTTTGGATTACTTACATGATAAGACATTTGCTGGACCAGACGAAGCCCATACCATAAATGATTCTCTTGGATAAGAATAGGAAAAAATAGGCCCAACGTAGGAAAATACATTCTTAACGTGTATATTAATCATAATCAATTACAAACATGAATGTTTTGTGTGTTGTTTGAGGGTGTGGGGGTTAAGAAGAAGAATGTTTATTACTCCCACCGTCCTAATTTATTTGACACTCTTTGACTTAGCACAAAGTTTAAGAAAGAAACGAAGATTTTGAAATTTGTGGTCTAAAACACTCTTTGATCATATGTGTGACTGTAGATTATTTCATTAAGGGTAAAAAGGTATAATTTAAGAGTTAAATTATCTTTAATTATAGATGACATTATAATTTAGACTGACTAAAAAGAAAAGGTGTGTCACATTCATTGAGACAAGTATTTACGATTAAAAAGACTTTTGTGTTAACATTAAAACTTTGCAAAACGTCAACAAACACTAGTAATATAATACCTTGTGTTTTATTAATTGATTACGTAGTAGATATATCATATTTATCAAACCAAAAGGAGATGACTTCTTTTAAATTGAGAAAATATTATGTTTTTCAGAGCTAAATTGATTGGATTCACTTTAAAGATATTTGATTCATGTTCAGCTTATCATGCTATCGAACTTTACTATGATAGCAATAAGAAATAAGAAACTTATATTACACTACTTATAATATTAATAATTTAGACCATAAAAAGGGATGGTGATTTCCAATATTTCATGTCTCAAGTTGGTGTGTCATTTAATAATCTGCCTAAAAAGGTACTACATGAAATCTCTAAAAAGATGTAATGAGGAAGTGAACATGTGTAGAACTTGTCAGTTTATTTCATAAATAATGGTGCTTATTAACTTGCAAAATATCTTAATAAGTTATTAGAGTGGACTGTTTATTTCATTTTTGTTAAAAGATTAGAAGCAACACTTCACATGTCTTCAGTAGTGCTGATTTATGATTTTGTAATTCCTACTAAGCTTAATTGTTACGGTAGTAATTTTGATAAATAAGTTGTCCTAATTCATGAAATTATCGATGATCTATCGTGGTGTCGGACGGGATTATCAAATAGACAGGTTGAATTAAATTTGATACATTTTACACAAATCTCATAGTGTTAAAAACTAATTATATCTTATCCCTACTCTTTTTCAAACTTTAAAAATTCCTTAAAATTTAAGAATTTCGGATACATCATTCAACGTCCAATACATCGCATCACTCAACGTCCCAATGCATCGCGTCCCAGTTTCAGAAACATCACTCAACGTCTGATACTTCGCGTCCCTAATACATTACCTATGTTGATACAAGACACACTTATCCCGATACATCGCTCAACGTCCCGATATATTACCTCTTGTTGATACAAGATATACCTATCCCAATATATCGCGTAAGAGTGATGTATCCAAGAATAAGAGAGAATATAATAAAATAAGTTGTATAGTTAAATAGTTTTCCTTAATTGTATGCGAGCAAAATGAGTTAAGTTAATAAACAACTAAGTCATTAATCCACTCAAATTTCATTTAATTTGGGTTGAAATGTGTAGGTCAAAATGGCTGAAAATGGGTCATAACCCAACCTCCACACATATATCAAGTTTTAATTGAAACACTTTATTAAAGTTGAGGTGTTCAATTGAAACAAGACTTAGTTTAAGTGTCCAAACGAAATATCCTAACAAATTTAAGAGATTAACAAATTAACTTTATATTAAGTTATTTAAATCGAAATTGACTGATTAACTTTGTATTAAGTTATTTAAACCTTTATTTAAAAATAAAATTATTTTTCTTTATTATGACTATGTATAACATATTAAATATTTTTAAAAATCTTTTAACATGGTTACATGGATCAATTTGGGTATGTCCACACAATTTTTAGATGTATTGAGTTAATAAATAATTAATAAGTCATTAATCCACAAAACTTGAGCTAAACATTTGTGTTGCCCAAACTATAGTTGGAATATGTTATGAACCAAGTCCAGCCCAATGTGGATACCAGAGTCACGAATATAGTTATTAGGCTGACAAGTGTTATTGGGCCGAGAACAAGCAATAGGGCCAAGTTAATTTGGGATCCGGATTGAGAAGCGGGTGTGGAAACGGTTTCATAAAAAATGGTAGTGGTATGTGATTTAGGGATTATGCAAATTGTTGAGAAAAATGTCTAGTCTTCTCATACCCTTTCTTTGAGTCTATGCTTCTCATCTCCCTTCTAGTTATCTTCTACAATAGTTTTCTCTGTTAGTTCCATTTTCCGTTGTAACTTCGAGTTTAGTGATTATAATATTTGAATGTTTCTATTGTGAAATTGGAGTTGTTACATTGGTGCTTTCATTGATTCCATCTACCATGGTGGACCTATCTCAAGCCCCCGTCATGGGTCGCTTCAGTGGTGACAATCCTCTAGATTGGGTAATTCAGACAAAGAAGTATTTCATCTTCTACGACATATTATCGGAGCATAAACTGTCCTGGGCTTCATTATATTTGGATGACGAGGCTTTGGATGTATCATTGGCTCTTCCGAAACAAACAACTTGCGGGTTAGGATCATTTCGTAGATAAATTGTTTATTCATTTTCAAAGTTGGAAAGCTCCTCACAATCGATTCGCCTTTCTCCGGCAGTTTACCACAGTGGATGATTATCAGGCACAGGCTGCAACTATTTCGTCACGGAGCACTATCGCTAACTTACCCTCGCCTCAGTCGTGGAATGCACCATCGGACTACAACAAAGTGAAATCTGCCCACCAGGTGTTTGGTGAAAAGTCAAATAAGACACCTGATATTGTTGTAGATGTTGAGAATGCAACAATGCTAATTAAAAGTGGCAGTGCTGAAATGTTGGACACTCAAGCAAATGAGAAGATTTTTCATTCGATTTTGGATGAAACCAAAGAGGAGAAGGAGTTCTTTGTTCCACAACACGTTAGTGAACCACTTGTATACAAAAATAATGAGGCACACAAGGTGTTCGATGAATTTTCCATAGGATGTAAGGATGTTACTCTAGAATCACACAAGGTGCTTACGATTACCACATATACTATTGAGGAAAATGACTACGCTATTGATGTTGGAAATGAAGACAAGAATAAGGAAGAAGAAGAAGAAAAAAAGCTTTTTACCATTGAAAATAAAATACGACAACTGGTTCCTGCATTTGTGGGAATACTTCCATTATGGTTTGATTCTACATTTTCTAGTTTCGGTGACTTTTCCATGTTTAATATGCTACATAAACTTGGGATAGCCCGATGCTTGGAGGAGATGTCTGAAAGGCTTTCAACTTGCAGATATGACCAACTTACTAACAGAGGTATAATTGATCATTTTAGTAGACTTGGTCATGCTTCACTTATTTAACTTTGCATTTGTTTCCACCTGATCAATTCGTAGTTGTAACATCTCGCTATTTGAAAGAACTAGAAAGAGCTAAAATTAGAAAGATGTGTTTTTGGAAAGAATGAAAAATCTGGAAAATTGGTTAAGTTAAGTTTGACTTTTTGATTAACTTCAAACGATCATAACTCCTATCTCAGGATGATTTAGGTGTGCTTCCAAATACCGTAGGAAATATCTTGGAATTATCTTTCCAACGCCGTCAAGTTTGCGCGATTTCGAATTCATATGAGTGAGATATGCCCATTTGAAGTTGGGTTGTTCAAATAAGGAAAGTCTAAATCGGATTTTGGAAGGGCGTTTTAGTCATTTCCTTACCCAGTTGTTTTATTTCATTTTTGGTAATTAAGTTAGGGTCTAATCAGAATTAGATCAGTTTACGCTTTTACCAAAACAAGTTAGGGTTTTGAGAGATAAAGAGGAGAAAATAGGAGAAGGAGCAAGAATCGTCAAGATCTTAGAGAATCGCTTGTGGATTTCGTTAAGGGGTGATCCCTACGAGGTATGTGAGATCACATAGAGTTGGGTTAGTTCATCCACGCGCCAATCATGATTTATTTCAGCGAATTCAGATTCTTGAAGATTTAGAAATTGAGTTCTCAATGGATTTGTTTGAAGTTTCTATTGGGTTCATGATTGTTGGAGTTGTTGAGGAGTTCTTGATTTTGATTCAGGAAATTAGGTGTCGTTTTGAGTAGATTCTTGCATATTTTGATTATGTAGTCGAATATAAGTGTTTGGAGAAAGAC
The DNA here is from genome assembly GCA_029582245.1 of Solanum etuberosum. Taxonomy (NCBI): domain Eukaryota; kingdom Viridiplantae; phylum Streptophyta; class Magnoliopsida; order Solanales; family Solanaceae; genus Solanum; species Solanum etuberosum. The sequence continues at coordinate 438 of JAJONR010003599.1, read as the reverse complement.
CCAATTGAGTTTAGAGGGTTTAGAATGTTTACATCCCTACTCTATTCAAATAGGGCGAAACATCGCGGTGACTCGAAAAATAATCGATTAAGTCGATTTTAAAAAGAATTTTAAGAAAAAAGATGTTTTAAAGGAGTCGCCACCTAATTTTAGGAAAAAACTAGGAAACCAATTAAAAATGTCTACGAAACCATTAGATTCTAAGTAAGGGGTTCAAGTTATTTCGAAGGGAAGGTGTTAGGCATCCTTCGAAATCCACAACTGTGGGTCCCGACTGAATTCATTTTATTTTTTTCAAATTGAGGATGAGATAAAAAACAAATATACAAGTAAAACAAACATGCAATATACACAAGTAATAAAATAAAACAATAATATAATAAACGGCCTAAGTTTGCCTAACGTCAATATATACAAAATAATGAATAAAGAGTATAA
>JAJONR010003598.1:0-76046 GCA_029582245.1 Solanum etuberosum | reverse complement strand
CCAAAAAACCCCCCCCCCCCCAAAAAAAAAAAGAAATAAATCAAAAAATAAAATACATAAATAAAAATTAAATTAAATATTTTTTCATGTTTGTAATCAAAAAACTACTTTTATAAATAAAAAAAAGAATATATACATATATTATTAATTAAGTTCTTAAATAATATATTCTTGTAATCTTCCCTTAAATAGAATAACCATGTGTTATATATGTGTATGTGTTTTCTTATAAGTGATAGTGCAATTTAGATTCATTATTTATCAGAGTGTTACAATTTTTATTTCTCATTGGTGTCTGTATTTGTATTGAGAATTAATTAAATTTAAATTTATATTAAAAAGTTAAGTGTTTTCTAACAAAGCAGATTGTTACTATAATTTTTAGGTAACCATATTAAGCTTAAAATTACTTCTCATTAGTATATATTGACATAATACAACAGATATAACATGCAAAATTACAAATTCTAACTTGGGATTAAATTTTATAAGTTTAATTTTTAAGATTTTTCATATATTAGATACATTATATCTCTAAAATTATGGCTTCAGAGTTCAAACCTATAATTTATTGCAATTTAGTAAATTTTAAATACAAAATTTAGTTTTTATTTGAAGTAGTGGATTCATGTATTGTTGCAGTGTTACATTCGTCTTGACATCTCAAAAGCTTTTTTCTTTTTTAATTAAAATTTTATATCCAATCAAGTAAATTTACATAAATTAAAACGAAAGGAGTATAATATACTATTAGACATTTGATTACAAGGCTGCACGTTTTAGAGGAGGAATTAATTAATATGATGATGCTTCTTTTTTCCCAATAATGTTTACTTATATTCCTTGTGTTAAACACATTTTAGACTGAAATAGTTTTCAACTTAGTAATATTATTGCAAAGCTAATTAATCATGTATACGTTATAATATATTGATTTCTATTGCATGTGGGGCAATAATAATACATCCACTTACCCTAAAGTTGTCTATTCATTTCTTCAAAGTTTTAAAGATCCACAGCCTAAAAGAGAACTTTTAAAAAAATGGTACTTCAATTTTAATTAGTAACGTGTTCTATATGAAAAGGCGAATTAATTTAAATTCACGCTATATATTAGGTCTGATTAAGCGAAAAACGCCTCTTATTAACACCAAACTCGAATTTAAGATATATAATAAATGGTGAAAAGATCGCATACATCCAATCATATGTGATCTTTCTTTTTTTCCTCAAGAAATCCATCATAAAGATGGAGGAGTTTAGGCATGACTCCGACCCGTATATGTGATCACTATGTAAAAATCAAATATGATACTCTTCAAGTATATTCTCCTTAGATTTTTTTTATAAAAAAAATCATTCACGGTGAATTGATAAGTTTTTCCCTTAAGAATAAGAAAGAATTCGAATATATGATAATTATTATAATTTAAACCATCTAATATTCGAAGCTCACTAGATCGATTAATTTAAAATTGTAATATGTGTATGGTTCAATTAGGTAGGAATTGTGCCTCAATAATAACAATAAAAATATTAACATACTTGGTAAAATATATATATATATATTTTATCCGTACCTCATAAAATAGATATATGCTACATATTTTCGAAAGAAACTCAATTCAAGTAAAGTAAAAGAATATCTGATGAAGTGCTCCAGCTTAAAAATTCAAAATTTGTGATTAAGGACAGAGAGTGGTGTTAAAAGCAAACATTATAAATGTGTAGTGTTTCCTTTAGCCATTTAAATTCTACTTTTTATATATAATATAATATAATATAATATAGCTAGCAGCAAAGATTTTGCTGTTTGATTTGTCTCCTTCTTTTCATCTCACCTTTAACTTTACATTATTGTTTTATTTTGTCAAGTGCAATGCATCATAGATAGGCATGTAATTATATGTTCATTATATATAATTAGCTTTCTTTCAATTAATGTGTCTTAATATAATTTAGAAACCTTGTTTTCAAGAACCAATACTATATATCATGGTATTGGTTAAGTTTTTTCTTGTTCTTGTACTAATGTTATCCATATTTATACCGTCAACGGCGGAGATTAAAGGCGGCATAGGAGGAGGAGGAAGTTCCCGGGGATTCACAAGGCGGAGAACCGGTGGCGATCCTAGTAAGAAACACCAATATTCAAGTGCTTCATCTTACTCTAACCTTGCTTCAAGTAGTCTATTTATTCACTTCCTTGTTGCTCTTTTTTGGATGTAAATACATAAGTTGGAGGCAAATTTATGATCTCGAGTCAGTGGATTCAAAATATACATGGTTTATTGTATACAAGGATGGATCTGAGACGAGTTGTGAGTACAAAGCTAGAGATAAATCTATGATCTCGAGTCAATTAATTCATTATATGTGATTTATCATATGCATAAGTGAATTTATACATAGCGAGTTCAGTAGGTTTAATTGAATCAATTACTTTTCTGCTCCGAGTTATATGTATGCAAAGGAAAATTCAAAAAAGGTATACGTGTAATAATATCAACTTATTTTAACCTGATGATCAATCTAAATCATGGATTTTGTTGATCGTATTATATATTCATGTAATATACTTTCATATATGTAGTAATTTATACATTTATTATTTTCCAAGAGTGAAATGCTTTAAAAAAGATAACTACCTGATCAAACGAGGTTACAAGAACCAAATTTATGATTTGAATATTATGAGTTTGAGAACGAGATTAATTTTAACAGAGACCATGTGATCTTTTGGGTTCGAATCTAATATTTGCACTTATTTAGTGCATTTTTAATAACATATACGAAAATTTGAGCCAAAATTATTGTGTCCAGATGAACCAATAAATTATACGCTAGAACCGGCTCTGACCATGATATTTTGAGCCCTGAATGCATATTGGTGTAGAGAAAAATTAATTGCAAAATTTTTAAGTTAAAACTTAAATTCTCACTTTAATTTATATTTGTATAGTCGCGGACATAAGTATATATTTTTGTACCATAATATTCCTACAGTATATGCCCGGCATGATTTCAGTAATCAGTTTCTAATGAACTTATGCTCTACTATACACATAAGCTCAGTTGCTAAAGAGCAAAAATTAACGACCATGCCAGTTTAAGGGCAAAAAATAAAGACCAACTTATTTTAAGAACAATTCAAGTGATTTTAATTACGAATTTATTTTTTTGTTAGAAAGCGTTTTATACAGATGTATCTTAATACATTTTTGTATTTTTTTCCACTGAAAACTCTATTTTCTAAAATTTATTTCATGATGGATATCTATAGTACTACTAAAATGGAAATGATTTTTCGTTTATGGAAATACGCAAACATTTTCCTATCTGAAAAAAGAAAAAGCCAATATACAGTAACTTTTATATGTACACTCCAAAGAAAAGTCAAATTTAGTAAAAGTTTTTCCTCATTTTTATTAAAAAAATAAAAAAATAAAAAAATCTCATAGTATATGAGAGTTTTATACTTTATATATAGTTGTTGAGATTTGCTATTTTATCTCACAAAAGTGATTATATGCATCACTAGAGTACTCATATAATTACAATGAAGAAAAATAGGCAAGTCTTGTTTCTAAAAATCAATGTTATAGTAATTATTGTTGCTCTTACACTAGTGTTGGTTATGCTTGTACCTTCCGTGTTCGGAGGAGGAGGAGGAGGGAGAGTAGCAGGAGTAGGATCAGGATCAGGAGCAGGACGAGGAGGAGCAGGAGTAGGAGTAGGAGCAGGACGAGGAGGGCATCGTCATTCAAGTGCTTATTCTTTTAGCTTTGGCTATGCTTCAAAGGGTTTCTTGATGATTATTATTCAACTTCTTGAAGCTTGGATTTTGGCATAGTTAAGATCATGCATGCATGCAATCAAAGGTGGAATAGGATTTAACGAACTTTATGAATTTTGAATTCTAAGATATCAATATGATATATGATGTATCATATGTTAGTAACTAGGTTTTGATTCTATATATGTTTAATTAATATATTATTTATGTAATATTGTAAAAATACAAATGCATGATTTGGATTTATGAATCTATTAGTTTTTGTTGAACCTTGTGTAACCTTCTAGATCTGCCCTATATGTAATGAACTTTAATTTTAGAAGCCTAAAGTTAAACAAATCAAAAATACTCCGAAGGTATTAAAAAAAAAACAATTAGTGATAGACAAATTTTGTAGCTAAATAATAAATTTAGAAAAAAATTCAGAAATAGAAAAGATAATAGATATAATAAGGCTCTATAACTATAATTTCGGTAATTGCGCTTCATAGCTATAATTTCATTTGCTATGGAGGTTGCGGTTTGTATATTTCACTTGTCCGTTTGTTAATTTCGCTTGCAAATATACAAACAAAGTAAGTATATACAAATGAACGTTGCGGTTTGTATATTTCGCTTGCGAATATTCAAACAGAGTTAGTATTTACAAATTCTGTATTTATACATTTAAATTTTTTTCAGAACTTCGTTTGTATATTTCGCTTGCCAAAATACAAACAAGGTAATTTATTATGAATTTTTCATAAATCGAATACAGATAGATAGAGTAAACATTTACAAATTCTGAATTTATATAATCAGGAACCAAATTATACAAATTCTGGCTTTATAAAATTAGAAAATCGAATAGCGAAATTTCGCGAAATTGTAGCTACGAATTAAAAATAATTGAAACTATAGCTATATTACATAATATACTCTAAATATATGGCATTTTGTGTAATTTTCCTATAAATTATCGCCTATATGAAGACACATTATCGAAGGATTATAAAAAAAAAGAGGGGAAAATTACGCAGTTAAGCAAACATATACTAGTTAATTAGTCATCATAGCTATAGTTTTTATTAATTATCACTCGTCAGTCATCACCAACATTTAATGATAATTATGTCACCCACTTTTTTCAGTTTGTATAAGCGTGTATGTTTGTATAATATAATTTATATAACTGTTAAAAGTTCAAATGTTTGTATAAATTTCTTATTTCGAGTTTATACAAAAATAAATACAAATCAATTGATATAACCAGTTTATACAAATACAGACTAACTTTTGTATAATGTAATTTGTATAACTGTTTAAAATCCAGATGTTCGTGTTTTTATAAATTCGTTCGAGTCTATACAAAAATAAATACAAATCAATTGATACTAACTAGTTTATACAAATACAGACGAAAATAACTCAATTATATAAACGCACCCACGAATTATACAAACGACGTAGCCCATAACAGCTTAAACTATAGCTACAACCCGTAAATATGCAAATGATTGCCAAGAACCCTAATTAAATTTATTATAATGACTATTTGCGAAATTTCCTCTAAAAAAATTCCATTAATGAATGTTAATATGGGCCACGAACGATCCAAGTGAATTTTTAAGGAAAAAATACCTAATTACACACCATTTATTATCATATTTTCTTATTTTTCCTACTATTTCAAAAAATATCAAAAATCCCCTCTTTTGCTCCCATCATTCCCTTTTCCGGATACATTAATTTGAAATCTTACACCTATGATTTTCCTTCCTTTTTTCACGCCACAAATCTCTCCACAGTTACATCCATTAATCCAGTTTTGAATTTCAAATATTTTCTCTTTCCAATTAATGATTTCAAGTTATTCAAGAGGTAGATTTATTCCATCACTTCAGTTTTTTATTTCCTTTAATTTTTTATTTAGTTTTTTAGTTTTTTCATCTTAAAGAATTACTGAAAATTGATCAAAACGACCCATTAATCATGAAGAATTTGAGAGCGGAGAAGTCGAAGAAGGATGCATGCTCAAGTTCTAAATATATTGTTGAAAAACGCGGAAAAAAGAAAGAAAAAAATTGAATCTGCCATTGCACGACCATCACTACCAAAGATACATATTTTCAATGTATCTCGTTTATTTTGATTCTTAAATTAGTCTTTGTTAGTGTTATCACTGATCCGATACATCACTACTACAATTAGTCTTTGTTAGGTCTTTCAAGTTCATCGATATCGATTTTTCTTTAAATTTATTTAGATTTTCATCTATAAATTTTTGATATATATATATATATGGATGAAGCTCCATTTTTTAGTATTGAGATTACCCAAATAGTTTCAATCATTGATGATAATGTACGTCGTATATTTGATTCTTACGATGCAGATTTTATTCAAAATAGATCTAAACAAAGAAATAATCCATTATTCATGAAGAATCTGACATTGGAGAAGTCGAAGAAGGATGCATGCTCGAGTTCTAAATCTAGTGTTGAAAAAACGCTCAAAAAAAAGAAAAAAAGTTGGATCTGTCATTACACGACCATCACTACCAAAGATACAAATTTTCAATGTATCTCATTTATTTTTGGGAAAATTGTACATAATAACAAACATTTAAATCAAAATAAATCTTATAGCTACTGTTTCATTTATTTGTATTTCGCAACAAATGTTTCACAATTTTTGCCATTTGGTTGGGACCCACGCATTTAAAATAACGGAAGATTTATTTTTATACAAATCCATTCCCTATCTTTTCTCTCCCATTTTCTTTCAATTTCCCCTAAAATCTCTCCCCAAATCAGTTTTTTTTAATCGGTTAGGGCCCAAGCATTTTAAAAAACGGAAGATCTATTTTTATACAAATCCGTTAGCTATCTTTACTCTCCCAGTTTCTTTCAATTTCTCCTAAAATCTCTCCCCAAATAAGAATTTTAAAAAAAAATTATATATAGTTTCCACTAATACAGATTTTAATTATATACAAGTTTTTTAAATTATAATATATAGTTCCACTAATACAGATTTTTAATTTTATATATATATATAGTGAGAGAGATTTCACTTATACATATATATACATATACAATTGACAAGCCTAATACAAAGAACATATACATATACTATTTATAGCTAATACAAAATTTTATTTATATACAGATTCCACATATATATACGTATGCATATACAATTGACAAGCCTAACACAAAGAACATATACATATACAAATAACAACTAATAAAAATTTGTATTTATATACAAATTCCACACACATATATATACACAATTGACAAGCCAAACAAAGAACATATACATAAACCATTTACAACTAATACAAAATTTAATTTATATTTTGTTTTTAAAAAATGTATACAAATTAAAGGTATAAGAATTTGTATAAATATATATTCTTTTTTTGTTGTATAAAAGAAAACTCTTTATATACCACTGATGAAGAAGACGTAGAAGGAAAGGAATCCTATTACAATATAATGTGCGTAGTTTAGCGATTTTCTTCTTTTTTTGTAATAGAAATTATCGCCTTTTTATTTTTATTTTTTTAAAATCAAATTGTATATAAAAGGGAAGGAATCCCGAAATATACAGATTAACAACTCCATTGCAAACATAAAATTTGATATGCCGCGCAATTATACAAATTATAGCTATAGCATATAAATATGATTTTTATCTTTGCTATACCTAAAATTTGCTCTTTATTTTTTGATTCTTAAATTAGTCTTTGTTAGTGTTATTACTGATCTGATACATCACTGCTACATTAGCCTTTAATTTGTTTTATGCAATGTATAATGTTCATATTTAAGGTATTGAGACATAACTCTAATGTTGTTGAATCTTCGATTAGTGTTTATCATGTTCAATATAAATGTACTTGATACATAAACACTAACTAATGTGTCATTAACATGTATCAAGTTATATAATGTATACATAAATCATAATGTTATATAACTAGAGCACTATGTATCCAACAATAGGTATATTACATATCCGTGACAATCTTTTACTACCAGACACTCAAAATTATTCAACTAGAAGGCTATGTGTCTATACACATTACCCAATAAATACACTTGATACATAAACCCTAATGTTCTATAGCTAAAGCGTTGTGTATCAAATTAATTGATATGTGCATGATACATAATATATATATATATATATATATATCAAATTCAATAGTTTTCAAACTTTATTACATATATCATATATGTATCAACTGATCACTACTGTGTTATGTATCACAAAAAAAATGTTATTTAGAATAATTATATGTATAATGTTTCTTTTAATAAAATACAATATTTCTCAAACAAAATAAGATACATAAATAGTAATATATCATGCACTAATTTTTTAGGCATGATACGTCAATTTGAATTTATACTAAATATATCTGATACATAGCAATTACCACACAGACATGTATCCATCAAAGCAATGTATCTCTTCAGCCTTTTTGTATCTTGTATAAATGCATAGCAGATACACATAAATAATTTCATAGCACCAACATGGGCGGCCCAGGGCTATTACATGAAGGAAATTTGCAAAAAGAAGATATCATATCTTTTAACCAACCCAGTTGAGTCCCCAAAGACACATTGTTACTGGACATTACTCCCTTGTCCAACAAGTAGGCAGAATCAAGTGATGTTGCCCCTCCCACTGCAAAATTCACGCCTTGCCTGAATTTTAAAATATTCCTTTCATTTTTTCCTTCCAAATATGGTGGCACTAATATATGGGACATTTGACATCTTTGCATAAGCGTTAACGGGAACCTGAATAATATAACACGAGAGCACAAGTAACAATAGACAAAAAGTAGTTAATTTATCCATTGACCAATGTATTAATTATACATGTTGGAGATTTGTAGATACGCGTACCAATAAAATCAGCTATCATGTTTTCAACTTTTTTCAATCTATTACGATTTGAGTGAGAATTGAAAGAAGAAAATTTGAATTGTTTGAAGCTAGACGGATTTATAATAGAATTGAGAGAAGAAAATTTAAATTTTGAATTGAAGTAGGGCGGATTTGGAAGAGAATTGAGAGAAGAAAATTTAAATTTTGATTTGATTGAATCTTTTAAGATTTGGGAGAGATTGAAATCAAGTAGATTAACGTGATTTGGGGAACTCACATCAATTTTATATTCTTTTTCCTTTAAAAGTGTAACTGATTTTGTTTTAATGTATCAGATTTAATGTATCCGGCTTCTTTACTATGTATCCGGATAACACTGATTTTGAGGGATTTTTGTAAATTGAAAAAGAATAGAAATATAATGTAATTTAGGTCCTTACACTATGAGATTTATGTAAGTTATACAATTTTTAATATGTCTTCGACTGTTATAACTTATAAGCCCAATGATATCATCTCAAAGTTAGTATTTAGGTTAATGGCCCATACATCTAAGATACTATAGTATATAAACTTGGGCAAGTTATACATTTGGCTAGTCGGCAAAAATAATTATATTCGCTAGTCAAATATAAAAAAAACTTACAAAAACTTCTTTTAAAATTGATCTGTGAAAACTTGGACACATGGGTAATGGATGTTTGAATCACCTTTCAGAACATATTATACGATGTACCAGATTAATAGTGCAATAATTTTTTTTATAGTATCATCTTAATTTAATATGAAAAAGGGTCAAGATTGTCTTTTTACTATTTGTTGAGGCATACTTTTTCCCTTCGTAAAAAAATGATTATTTTATGACCTAGTTGTGTAAAAAATGGAGCACTTACGTTTGATCGAGGGAATAATTCATTTTTTTCAAGACAAGAATAAGACTATAATTTGGAAGTCGCCCCCGATCAAGACCTAAATGGTGTACTTGGGTGGATCTCCAAGATCCTTTCAATGACCTACGTTTGAAGGGATATCTATTAACTCAATTTATTTTAAGTATAACCATCTTTTTTACGACCTAAGTACAATTGACAACAACCAAACACTAATATTAAATTTTGTACGATGTTCCTAATTAAAATTTTGTTGAGACGATGTACATGTATCAAATAATCACACCTACCTCTCTTCCCATCCATTTAATCTTTTTAGCAAATTGAATTTATTTTAAAATATTTAACATTGTTGAAACACGATTGCAAAAAAAAATAATACAACAATCAAACAATAAAATTCAAATGAAGCAATAAATTATAATATCATGCTTAGAATAATAAGAAATTACCTAATTACTAAATAATACAATTAACATTAAGAAGAGGAAAGGAGGAGGAGGCTAGCAAGCTTCCTACTTCTTCTACCTAAAGTGCGACAATCTTGACTATCAATAAACCTTTTATTATAATCATCGATCTCTACATGTATATTTTTTAATCTAGGATCATGTCTCCAGTTAATTGAAGTTGTGGCAAGTTTTATTTAATCACCCTCTCCCCTCTCTTCCTCAATTCTTTTTCGATCTATAGCTATCTCTATCTTTCGATTTTAACTTCTGCTACAACCAACCTCTAATGCCTCCTAATTGACACATCCCACACCTCCTCTTCACATGTCCGAACCACCTCAACCCCATTTCCCTCGTTTTATAAAAAAAAGAATGATAGTTTTTTTTTTAAAATTATAAATAATTTATTTTTTAATGAATAATAATAATTAAGTGGTGCTGGAAAATTCTGGCAAAATATAATTGTACAAAAAGGACCACATTAATTTTTGATTAGGACATTTATAAAGTGATATTGACAAGGTAATTATAAAAGCCCAACACATCCACGCAGTCTTTAAGAATATGTACAAACACAGTTGAGGAAATTCATGGATAATAACAAATCAAAACCAGACATATTTAATTATTGCAATATCGACAGTTTTGTGACATTTACCAGAAATTTCAACCTAATTAATTTCTCTTTCATTTGCCTACTAATAGGTGTATGGAGTTTTGGTTTTGAGCTTTGATTAATTCGAACTTAATAATGGATGTGTTTGATACGAAGAAAAATATTTTTGATGAGTTTTTTAATCTAGAGTTTGGCCAATGGCAATAGTGATGAAAGTCTGGTTATTAGTACTTGTTGCATTTTCATTAGTAAAGTTTTTTCCCCAGCGTTTTAGTGTCATGAAATATATATGAATTTAAGATGTTAAGTGTTTTTCATTTGAAGTTCATTGATTTTTTAGAAATTAGTCGATCGACTCCATTGGCTCCTAAGTTGGTTAGGCTGAACCTCACATGCATGGTGACAGTATTTGTTGCATTTTCAATAATAATATTTCTTTTTTTAGTATTTCAATATCATGAAATAAAAATTTAAGATTTTAAGCGATTTTCATGTGTGTTAAATCAACTAATTTTTCAAAAATTAGTCGAGCGACTCCATTGGTATTACCCAAGCTTGGCCAAGTCTAGCCTTAGAAGCTTGATAATAAGTACTCATTACATTTTCATTAATGACTTTTCAATGTTTTGATATCATGAATAGGAATTCAAACTTTTATGTGTTTTTAATGTGTGTACTCGTCCATAAAAATATTTATGGTAATTTTTTGTCTTTTCTTTTAGAAAAAAATAAACTTCAAATAAGGTAAAAAAAATCAGGACAAAACCCTAACACATTACTTGTTGCATTTTTATTAATAGTGTCTCTTTTTTGAAAGTTTTGATGTCACAAAATTGGAATTCAAGATTATAAGTGTTGTTATATGTGTTTAGTCTACTGATGGGCTGACTCCGTTGGCCCCAAACTCAGTCATGTCGAGCCTCATAAGTTTGATGATAAGTATTCATTGCATTTTCATTAATGACGTCTTACTTTTTGGTGTTTCAATTTCATGAAACAAGAATTTAAGTATTTTTCGTATGTGCTAGTCTATTTATTTTTCAAAAATTAGTCGTCGACTCTGTAGCTCCCAAATTTGGCTGGACCAAGCCTCACATACATGGTGACCAATATTCATTTCATCCCAAATTTCATTTTTTTTGCGTTTCGATTTCACAAAATAGAAATTCAAAATTTTAAGCAATTTTCATGTGTGTTAATTCATTGATTTTCTGATAATTAATCGATTAATTCCATTGGTCCCTAAACTTGGCCAGACTGGGCCTCACAAATGTGGTGACCAGTTTATTAATAGCATCTCTTTCTTCAATAGTTCTGTATCACGAAATAAGAATTTAAGATTTTAAATATTTTTTTATGTATGTTAATCCACAAATTTTTGTAGAAAAGGGCATATATGTCATTTTTCAAACTATATGTTGAAGGCCAAGCCAAATTGATGTCAATGGGCATGGCAGACAGCAAAGAGACTGACTTGGATTTTGGAGTTTGGACCCATTTTTACAAAAGAATATTAATGCAAATATCGAATCACACGCTCACACACATACACACATAAAATTGCACACAAACCAATATTTTCTTTTGTTTTTTCCCCTAAATAAAAATTAAATTATTATCGTAGGACGATGAGTTAGTTGAACAGATAATCTTCTAAATGAAGGTCATAGATTCAAAATTCTCTACGACATGTTTTTTCGTTTGAGCTCATTGTACAAGGATTACCTAGTATTTTCTCTGTCCAACAATAGTTGTCCACTATTGACTTGACACACCCCTTAAGAAACAATAAATAATAGGAGTAATATTATTATATTATCCTTTGACTTTATAAATTTAATGCTTTGAGAAATGTATTAGATAATAAATTAACAAGGGTAAAATAGACACAAAGGGTAAATTATGTCTTGATTTTCTAAATTGGACAAGTATTATTAGACAACTATTTTTAGTATAGTGAACAACTGTTATTGGACGGAGAAAGTATAATTTACTTCTTTAGTATAACGTACGGGCGATTAAATTGAAACGAGATTTATCTTATACACATTTAAAATGTAACAATCAAATTCCCTCATCAACAACAAAAAAAAAATTAAATAATTCTCCTCTTCAACCAAAAAAAAGAAAAATACGAAATCTTAAATTTATTGGTAAATTTTCATTTAAAAACTCAAATTATAATATGTTTCATTGAGGTGGAGTTAGCTTTCGAGATTCAAGTTTGACCAAACTCAATAACTTTGGTCAAAACATTATACATATTTATATTAGAAATTAAATTTAATATAGATAAATTATTAATTTAAAATCTACTAACTTAAAAAAGGCTAAAATTTCGAAGCATAAGGTTTCAATCTTGACTTCGCCTCTGTGACATATACTTTGGCTCACATTTTAGTATTTCTTTTGTGCTTATTCACAAATGATCATTATTATAAGTTAATCATACAATAATTACACATAACCTAACTTTTATTTTTTTCTAATTTCCTAATAAAAATCACTCTAAATAAAGTCCCTTCATTAAAAAAGGCAAAAAAAAAGGTAGTTTTTGCTTTAGCATTTGTTGACCCCTCTTCTTCCTCATTTGCCTGATAGTCCAAAGCATCTCTCATTTTCTCTCTCTCTCTCTCTTCTTTCTCACTCTAAGCTACTGCTAACTGTACTAATCTGGAGGAGTATACAAAGAGCAATTGTTTCTCTTCTGTACTCTTTTTTTTACTGTCTAAATCTTCAATTTGGGTTTACAAGGGTAATTCAGGTACTTATTTTTCTCTTGTAATCTACATGGGGTTGCTTCAAGATTCAATTTTGGCATCTGGGTTGTTGTTTTCATTAAGGATCTGATATGGGTTTTGCTTAAAAATGTAATCTTGATCAAGATCTGATTTTTAATTAATTAACCCTTAATCATGTTCACTGTATTTGTGTCTGGTTAAGTTATGGGTTGCTGTCTGAGTCTTGATTTACTTTTTATGTGTGGGTTTCTTGTTAAACATATATTTTTTTTCCTTTTTTTTTCCTTCCTGTTTTTTTTTCTGCTTCTTTGATGGATATGAAATCCATGTATGGTGTTGTATAAGCTTTTAAAATAATGTAATTTGTGTTTTAAATGGTAAGTTATGGTTGTTCACTTTATTGATATCTTTTTTAGCTATCAGTTTTTTCAGTCTTAAGTAGAGTATATAAGGTTCTACATGTGCAAATTTACTTGATTCTAATAGAGAATTAGATCTTGTACATAGTCCCAGGGTTTAAGTTTTTGATTTGTTTTGCAGCAGGGATGATTAATACTAAGGGGTTGTTTGGTAGTGTTTTAAGAATAGTATTGAATAGGGTGTATTCGTAATGATGAGATTAGTAATGTTGAGATTAGTTATGTTGGGATTAGTTATACTAGGATTATTTCTTATCCGCTGGTTGGTTTTGTGTATTAAGGGAATTTCTGTCTTCAATCATGCTTATTCGTGTATTAGTAGCCCTTGTATTATTAATACCATGGTTTGCTATGTATTAGTTATACACCACATAGACTGAAAATCCTACGGAACAATGGATTAAATAATACCATGACTAATACATGACATCCTACCAAATGAACCCTAAGCAGCAGTTTAGTTGATTCCCTGCTGTGGGGTATGATCCAGTAATTATCTGATCAGAGCTTAAGAAAGATGATCGCCTCGTCGCCAATGGCGGGAGGCGAGGCGACCCTTCATCGCCTTTAAGCTTTGTGGCGAGGCGATCTTCAAAAGGCGACGTAATGGCGACAAAGGCGAGAGGCGAAAAAGGCAAGAATGATGTCACCTTTTGTATTTTCTTAAAAAAGGCGACCAATTTAGGGTTTTAAAAGTTTAAAAGTAATTTTAAGGTTTTCCTTCTAAATTTGCACAGTTGCACTCTTAGACATCGACTCCAACCAGTCAACTCGACTAGACTTTTCCGGCGACCACCCAGACTTTTCCGGCAATCAGCCAGACTTTCCCGGCGACTCCAAAGTCCAACCAATACGTAGTCTTCATTTCTATTTCCCTCTGTTTCTTTTTCCTTCTTCTTCTTCTTCTTCAGACTTCAGAGTTACTTCTACCTCTGTTTTGTCCTCACTGTTTTGACTTTTGTTCTGTTTTTTTCTCATTCAAGATCTAGACTTTTTGTATCTACTATCTATTTTCAGTTTTTGAATTGAAATATTTGCTAATATGTTATTGCTATTGAGATTCTAATTATTTATTTATGCAATTAAATATTTTAATTTTTTGGTATTAATTGGCGCCGCACTTCAAAAAGGTAAGCGCCTCGCTCTCCTCGCCTTGTGGCAAGGCAGACCCTTTTCGCCTTTCGCTGTCCAGAACGCTGTAACTCAAGTGAAATGGTTAAATTGAATAGTGAGGATTCGATTAGTCGACCCTAACTTGTTTGGGACTGAGACGTAGTTGTTATTGTTGTTGGTCAAGTAAAATGCTATTTCCTCCTTTTTGATATACACACCTGTTTTTCCGTTGACAACTTGACAGTAATGCATTGAATCATCTCCAAGAAGAGATTATCTGAACGAATGCTTAGACCTTGTAATTCTCCTTTTAATGGGTATTTTTTTTCTTGTTGGCAGATTGGCGAGGTACATCTGTAATCTTGTAGCAAGATGATGGCAATTGGAATGGCTGACGGAAAAACGTGCTGTCCTTTGTAACTTATTCATCTGTATCGTTGTGTCACTGATGGCTTCAAATTTTGGTGCTAGAGCTCCCCCTGAACCGAAACAAAAACCTGTTGGAGCTCGACAGACAGCAGAGACAAATGACTCTAGCTCTTTTCTTTCACAGGTGTCAAAAATGAATGAACTCAGCCTTGCTCTTTCTGGTAAATTGCCAGAATCTGGCAAAATTACAACACATGATGTGGATGGGGTCCGGAATGATAAGAAGTATCAAAGGGGGTCTAATGATCTGTCAATTGATAAATCTAAAAATGCTCCCACTGATATTCAGAATGTGTCGACACCTGGGAATCATGAAGTTAATGGAACCAGAAGCTCACTTGAGTCTTCTACCGATCAAGAAAAGAAAACATCTGACCAAACTAGTGGCAAGAACAGTTCAGTTTCTGCAAAAGTCAGCCATGGTACTAGTAGTCTAGCCAAAAATAGTGGAAGTGGCAAGATAAGTGATCATGCTGATCTTGTTGAGAGTGGAAAGAGCAGCATGTGTAGAGGAAGCACCAGCACTGATGTGAGTGATGAAAGCACCTTTAGCAGTTTTAGCAGCAGTGTAAACAAACCCCACAAAACAAATGACGTGAGATGGGAAGCTATCCAAGCTGTCCGATCTAAAGATGGTAGCTTAGGTTTGAGCCATTTCAGACTGCTGAAAAGGTTGGGTTGTGGAGATATCGGAAGTGTTTACTTGGCTGAACTGAGTGGAACCAAGTGTTACTTTGCTATGAAAGTCATGGATAAAGCATCTTTAGCCAGCCGCAAGAAGCTTCTTCGTGCTCAGACAGAGAGAGAAATTTTATCATCCCTTGATCATCCTTTTCTTCCCTCTCTCTACAGCCACTTTGAGACTGATAAGTTTTCATGTTTGGTCATGGAATTCTGTCCTGGAGGGGATCTGCATACTCTTAGGCAGAGACAGCCAGGGAAACATTTTTCTGAACAAGCAGTGAAGTATAACTTCTTTTCAGTCTTTTGAATATGACTTTTCCTATTGATACTTTCTGAGTTCCACGTTATTTTACTGCTTTCTACAAGATCATTATTTTTGTAATTTCAATAGAAGATCCACAATTGAGAAGGCTGTTGCAACAAAACAGTCTAGCTGTTTTTCTTACTTGGAAGTGCATATTTATGTTGTCAAATGCACTTGAACCTTATGCTGCTGGACGAGTGACGTCGCACTAGGCCTTTAAATTTTGTTGGAAGCCTATTACCATGGTTCTAGGAGCATCCTTCACTTTGAGAATGTCTTGGTTCTGAATTTGCATTTGTCGAGTAATAAGGTCCATTGTCTGTGATGACAGTTATTTTTCGCGTTTAGACTATTCATATTCTTTTTGTTTCTCCACCAAGTTATTTTTCGCGTTCAGAAGTTTTTTCTTTGTCAAAATCAATTTTATTATAACTTTCATCTTTATTGCTACGTAGTATTAGCTGACTTGGTTGAGCAGCAATTCATGGTTTTAGCTCTCTGGCATAACAGTATTTGGATCTAACAAACAACTACTTAATGCTGAATTATGTAAGTGGGACTTGCATTT
The DNA here is from genome assembly GCA_029582245.1 of Solanum etuberosum. NCBI lineage: Eukaryota > Viridiplantae > Streptophyta > Magnoliopsida > Solanales > Solanaceae > Solanum > Solanum etuberosum. The sequence goes on along the minus strand of JAJONR010003598.1, from coordinate 59,145 downwards.
TGTTTTTGAATATATTAGGAGCATATTACTATGTCCCCATATTCCGGTTTGCATATTCCAAGGTTTCATTTTAGAGATTAGAAATGAATTTTTAATGTTCCCTTCAGCAAACAATTGTCCCGTGGTCCAACTAGAATTATAGTTATGCAACAAAATATGGTCTACTGTATTTCCTTTTCATATTGTTTTATTATATGCGATACTTGGGCCGAGGGTCCTTCGGAAATAGCCCCTCTACCTTAGCAAGGTAGGGGTAAGGCTGTGTACACAATACCCTCCACAAGCCCCACTTATGGACTACTCTGGCTATGTTGTTGTTGTTGAAGTGCTTTATTGACGTGATCTATTTACTGACGATTAACTTTCTTTCTTTTCAGATTTTATGTTGCTGAGGTCCTTCTGGCTCTAGAGTATCTCCATATGCTTGGGATTATCTACCGCGACCTCAAGCCTGAGAATGTCCTTGTTAGAGAAGATGGACATATAATGCTTTCAGACTTTGACCTGTCACTTTGTTGTTCTTTTAGCCCAACGCTGGTCAAGACATCTTCCCTGGAGTTGGAGCCTCTCAGGAAGAACTCTGGATACTGTGTCCAGCCGGCATGCATTGAGCCTTCCTGCATTCAACCATCATGTGTCGTTCCTACAACATGCTTCTCTCGCCGCATCTTTTCCAGCAAGTCCAAGAAAGATCGGAAACCCAAAAATGATGTAGGTAACCAAGTTAGGCCATTACCAGAGCTCATGGCAGAACCTACTAGTGCTCGCTCTATGTCATTTGTGGGAACTCATGAATACTTGGCACCAGAGATTATCAAAGGTGAAGGTCATGGAAGTGCAGTAGATTGGTGGACTTTTGGGATCTTTCTCTACGAACTCTTGTTTGGTAAAACTCCATTTAAAGGATCTGGTAACCGAGCTACATTATTCAATGTAGTCGGGCAACCTCTTAGATTTCCAGAATCACCAGTTGTTAGTTTTGCAGCAAGGGATCTGATTAGAGGTTTACTCATAAAAGAACCACAGAACAGGTTGGCATACAAAAGAGGGGCAACTGAGATAAAACAACACCCTTTCTTTGAAGGGGTTAATTGGGCACTAATACGCTGTGCTAGCCCTCCCGAGGTGCCTAAACCGGTTGAATTTGAGAGACTACCAGTCCCAGCACCATCTACCAATCAAAAGACTGTTCCAGCAGCAGTAGCTCCCAGCCAAAAGGGTTCTGATAACTACCTCGAATTTGATTTCTTCTAGTAATTATCAGCCCAACTGGTAATTTTTATGAATTGGTGGACAGCAAATCCTGAATTCAGGGATAATGGTATATGCACAGGGTCCTGTTGTCACTGTCCATAACAGTGTCAGACCTTATTATTTGTGAATTTGTACGTGCTTCAAGCTAGAGCTGCCTCCCATTATTAGTCTCCATATTTACAAGGATGTCTGAACGGTAAAAGGCGAGTGTCTTGAAGTTCAAAGTGTTAGGAGTATGCAATTGGATAACTCAAAATCAGTGTGGCTTTAGGTGAGATGGCATTGCCATGAACAGGAAACTGTTTTTGGCCAAATGACCAAGTTAAGCAAGATGATTGCTCAATGTATATTGCTTTTCGGTGCTGCCTAGAATTTGTATTCCATCCCAAAGGTACAGTACAGTGTGAGAAAGTTTAGATTCAATCTTATCTTTAAGTTATGCGACAACCATACTTTTGGATGTCGGTGTATTTCCAAGACATCTAGACCACAGTGAATTTTGCTACATTTTACTTTCTCCTATGTAATATTTGCTTTTTCGTTCTTTCAGAAGTAAAGGAGGGAGTTCTCTTTTTTACTTTTCCTTGTCATTGTCATTCCTTATATATCAGGTAATAACATCAGTATCTTCAGCCCACTTATTATTCCTTGCCCATGGAATGGTAAAACAACGATTTGCTTCTTTATTAGTGAGGGTCTATTGGGAACATCTTCTCTATCTCTACGAGGTAGGGGTAAGGTCTGCATACACTCTACCCTCTTCAAACCCAACTCGTGGGATTACACTGAGCATGTTGTTGTGTTATTACTTCTTGTATGTACAACAACTGTAAAAAGTAACATGTAATATGTGGTATGATGAAGAGGGGAGATTCATGTGGAAACCAGTTATTTGGTGATGGAAATTTACATCCTTCAAGTCCTTGAGGTAGGACACTATGATATCTATATGATATCTAAGACATGACCTTGGCTCTGAAACATCCTCCACATCCAATGGATTGATCATTCTGGACTTCTTGATTCTGATTTTGGATCTGGCCTTCAATGGACTTTGGGCTGCCACCGGAGTATCGGAGAGAAGGTGATTCAAACATCTGCAGCTCAACAACTTCCTTGCCTTCACATATGATCTTGACCTCACAGAACTCTGGTGCATTTTGTAATATCTCATCGGTCGTTCCATTACCTTTTCTTGACTTCATTTTCCTATCAGAGGAATCATGAAACAATATTAAGAAGATGACAACTGAAAACTGATGGAGAAGTAGAGTAGAAGTTAATAAGGGTTTTTCTTTTGCTCATACTTGAGGTTGGCTTTAGAAGTACCAAGAATCAACTTTCTTATGTTGCAGATGGGAATGAGGTTCAGTATAGCTTTGCCTTCCATGTCACTCTCAACAAGTATAGTGTCCAGTTTAACCTGTTAAAAATGGCACATATATTATACAGCCTTAGAGATACAGGGTATGCAAGTGGGCACCCCCACTCATTTGTTACAGGGTAGGCAAGTGGGCACCCCCACTCATTTGTTTCCTGTGGCGAAGCGTGAAATTTCGTCAAGAGTATTCAAGATTTATATATTTGTATATAATAACATACTCAGTGAAATTTTGGAAGTGAGGTTCGGGGAAGGTAGAGTGTATGCAGATCTTACTCCTACCTTGTGGAGGCAGAGGGGTTGGATGACCCTTAGAAGGAGACAGTAATAACAACAAAATAGTGTGATAACTGAAATATAAGATTGATATACATGTATAAAAGGTAATATTTGTCGTATATACATGATATAATTTTCCGATGAAGAGTGATCACCTTGGAAGCAGAGCAAATGTCAACAAACTTTTGAAGGAACTGCCTCCTCTTGCTTCTTTCTTTAGTCATGTAGTTCTCTTTCTGTTCTTCATTCACTTGGCCTATTGGCATCATTCCCACTGTGTTGTTTCATCAAAAAATAAGCTTCATATAATTTTGTGTCTTTATAGAGCATAACAAACTAAATAAGATCTAAATTCAGATAATAAGAAAGTAAAATAATCAAGAGTATTCATAACAATATCTCAATTTTATTGTCTGTTATAATTTGGATATTATTCATACTCTTATCTTTAGAGAAATATATATTGACACGTTAAATTTACTGAGTTCGTGCTGGAGTTAGAACTCTTTTACAATCAAGGATAACTACAAGACTATATGCTAAACAACAAGGATATTAATGACCTCACAGTATAATAGAAGGTAAATTTAAGATAATTACGAGTAAAATTATATTATGATTTTTTTTAATTTTTATTTTTAAAAGATAAAAGCAACAAGGTTGAATACATGAAAAGTATCCCCTTAATCAAAGTGGCCAAATCCTCTTACAACTAAAGCATTAGACTATAACAACAACAATATGTTTAGTGTAGTTTCACAAGTGGGGTCTAGCGAGGGCAGTATATACACATATGTTATCCTTACCTTGAAAGATACAACAGTTGTTTCTGATACACCCTTGACTCAAGAAAATAACAGGAGTAACGAAATTAAGAATTAAATATATCTTTTCTTATGCATCTTTTTGTGTGTGTGTGTGAGAGAGAACTTACAAGGAGTAGGGATGAAGTTGGTTTGAGGAAATATATGAATGAGGAAAACAATGGTAGAATTTGGATTAGTCACAACATGATTGAGAGTCCAAAGCAAAGCATCCATGCTTGATTCCTCTTGGCTAACATTCTTGTTCCAAACAACAACATAAACAACATCATGTTCCTCATGATTGTGAAAGTCAAAGGAAAACAAACTTCCTTCAACTTCACCACCACCATGATGATCAATTTCAAACAAATCACTTGTAGAATTATAAAAATTCCCCTCCTCTTCTTCTTCTTCAATTTCATTGATCAAACTATTGTCATTGATTTCTTTCATTGTTTTTTTTTCTTCTTCTTGAAAATTAGTGAAAAATCAAGATGATGGTGATCAACCTTAATATTATCAAAATCCCAAGAGGGGATTAATGATGATGACTCACTTTGTGTTTGTCCTTTCTTATTTGCTCCCAAAAAGATTTAAGTTGTTTGGAATACTTAGAGAAGTGTAGGAAAAAGTTGTTACCAAGTGAGACATTTTTATATAGAGGATAAAACTAATGATGTAAGCTAGCAACTATAAAATAACTCTTCTTTTGGAATTATAAGTTAGAAGCCGATTAAGAATTAAATTTTATGGATTCAGAATTTAATATTCATGCGTACATAATAGATTTTCATGTATGCACAATCGAAACCTTCGTCGATTACATACCTTTGACCCAAGGAAATATTGGAAACAATCTCTTTGTCACATAAAAGTAAAGGCAAGATATGTGTACAATCATTGGGTATGTTGTTGTTGCATACATAATCGATTTTTGTTAACATATATATAGAATTTGAGTCAAAATTACTGGAGTTGATTGAACGTGTAGATTATAATGTCCACCCGCACCTGAAAAATATTCATAGCTGGCTCTTAATGTGATCATGGGCGAAGCTAGGGGATGAAAGGAGGTTTATCTGAATCCCTTTCGCTGAAAAATTATACAATGTATATAAATATTAATATATTTTTTAACATATTATATATTAGATGTTTAATTTTGTTCACTTGTTTGCCTGTTCATTTTTGTTACTCTTTGAATCCCTCGATAGAAATCTTGCCTCCACCCACTCAATGTAATATCACTACTTATCATGCAAAATATACTTTGTTGATATTCCCTCTTTTTGTTTTATTTTTTTTAAATTTTTTTTATAAACAACGTTATATTTCTATATTTAGGAAGTTCTTAATTCTAATATTCTCATTTTCTTCTTAAAAAAGACCAATAACGTATTTAATTATGAAAAAAAGGATAGTAATTAAATCCGTTTAATATATACTGTGCTATTTTTCGATAAAGAATATTCAATTGAACCTGCCTGACAATACATGGTCCCCCAACCCCAAAAAAATATACATATTTGATAGAATAAAAAGGCAACATTAATTTATTCATTTCATTTTAATAAATTAAATGAATATGAGTGATGTTATGAGTAATTTATTATTTTTTAAAAACAAAAATGTTGAGACGTTATTTTCTAATAGAGACTTTGTACAAGAATATCCGAATATACGTACCAGCATCTCGGCGCTTTCAACCAATGAAATTGTCCAAAGTCAATGCATTTTGCTTACAATATTATATTATATTTTTTCCGTCTGTCATAGTTCGAATTTTGAGAGTCAAATTTTGATAGAGATCAATTGAAGCGTAAAATTTTGTAAATTATGTAAAAAAGTGCTATAAGTCATAATAATTAAAAATTTAAAAGACATGAAAAAATCGCGATCAAACAAAAACTTGGTTGACTTTCGAAATTTAAAGTGTGATTAGTTGAAACTTGTATGAGAATCGCAGTGCTGATATGTTATATAATTATACTGACTGAATTATTTAAAAGGGAACTGATCAAGAGACCTATTGATGATAAGTTCGATGAATATTCGTACTGAAATTCAAAACATTATCATATCATGCGCCCATCTCAATTATTTTATATCAATAGTTATGGAGTTAGATTTTTTGTCGAAGAGATTTAAAAATATAAAAGTAAATACACCAAGAAATCAAGAGTACTATTAAACATATCTAGTGTAATATATAAATATCGTTTAAATTAATCTATATAATGTAATTTTCGAATGACGTGAATAAGATGGTGTTGCAATATACGATCGGATACTTTTTACCTCCACCAACACAACTATCGTGTAGTTGTGCATGCCAAGATACTTTGTAACTGCATATATCAAGATTTAGATAGATAAAAAGAAATTAATCCACTCATATTTTGTATCCCATGATATCCAATGTTCGCCGCAGTCATTTCATTTCATTTCATTGATCATTAAACCATACATTTTTGAGTGCGAGTTACTTACCACTTCATCAATTGAGATGTAGCTCTATAATAAAAAAAATAGCAATTGACATGGAGTTTCAAATATACCAAAGTGAAACTCTATGACACTATTCTAGTGTTTTAGCGTGAAATTTGAAATTTCATAATTGGGACTATATTTCAATTATAAGGTCGAAAAGTGACTATTTATGAATTTTATCCTCGATAAGAAGAAAGGCAGCCCTGTGTAATAAATGCATGGGAAAAAACCGAACTAAAAGGATCTACTTATATGCAATCTTACTCTGCATTTTTACCAAAAAAGATAATTAAGGTAGAAGAAAGAAGTTCGAAGTCCTGAGACCGAACTAAAAGGATCTATTTATACGCAATCAGCATTTCTCGAAAGGTAATAGACATTCATATACTTTCTGCACATTTGAATGCCTTCAATAATAAAAATGAAAAAAAAAAATCATATACATACACAAACATTACACCAAATTACATGAAAAATTCCCATATTTATACTATAGTACTTATTTTTTTTATACAATTTTTCTCTTCTATGTCTCTTCAACATTTCCATTAGATGATTCTCCAATTTCTTCTTCTTCTTGTTCCTTTATTCTCCATTTCTGCAATTCTCCTTCAACAACCAATTTTGCTGCTTCTGCCATTTCTGTTGTTTTCAATGCTTCTTGTGTGGCGGTTTTGATATCTTCCTTCTCTTTTAACAACCCCTCCAGTTTTTCGTTTGCTTGTTTTTCATTGGCATTGATGGTTTCAACTTGTGCCATCACAGTTGCAACTTTTATGTCAGCATCATTCTTGATTCCCTCTACTTTTCGTTTTAATGCCTCGAATTCCTCGACTGATAGTCTTATCTTCCCATTAGATGATTCTGATGATGAATGTTTTTCGTCGTTGTTATCATCAGTGGAATTGTCTGTTTTGTTGTTTCTTGATTGATTGTGTATCTTTTCATCTGCAAGTTTCTCTGCTGCTTTTGCTTCTTCAGCCTCTTTTAGCGCGATTTTTAGCTTTTCCTCTGCTTCTTTAGTTGTTTCATGTGCTGATTGCGCGTCTTGTTTGAGTAACTCCGTGTTTTTCTTCATCTCATTTGCTTCTTTTGTGTATTGATTCGCCTCGGAAGTTAACTGTTGGATTCTTGAAGGTAAATCATTTGAATCTCCTTCAGCTTGTGTTTTAGCTGTAATGCTTGTTTCGAGATCTTTCTTGCTGTTTTCGAGCTCTAATCTTAAGTTTTCGACTAGGGACTCTGTTTCCTCTGCTTTCTTATTGAGCTCATTGAGTTCGCCTTTTACACGTTCTGCTTCTTGTTTAAGGGATTCAACTATGCCACGGAGGGAACTTTCCTCCGCGACTATCTCTTTCAACATGTTCTTTGTAGCATTGAGCTCTTCATTTGCTTTGTTATACGCGTCTAAATCCAGGGCTCGGACTTTATTGAGTTGTTCTTGTAAGACGTGGATTGCCTCGTTGGTTACCTCGAGTTTCTCAACGAGGTTTTCTGTTACTAGTTGAGAGTCAGGGTCCTCTTTGAGGGCCCTGATTTTCTCTTCAGCTTCTTCTTTTGCTGTTTTGAGTGAATGTAAGTGAACTTCTTTATCTTCAATGAGTTTTTCGTGCTCGTCTTGTGCTTGGAGAGATGCAACTTTTACTTGTCCTAATGTTTCGCGTAATGTAGTGACTTCTTTCGAGAGCTTACCTAGCCTCTCTCTATTGATGGCCGCGTTGTGCTGTGCATCTGCAGCTTCTTGAAACGCGGCCAGTTTAGCAGTCAGGGCTGCATCAAAGTCCTGACGGAGGTTTGTAAGCTCTTGTTTCGCGGAATTTAGTTCACCAGAAGATGTTCGATATTGTTCTCTTTCAGCTTCAACATTCTGTTTCCAAGCATCAGTGCCAACTGGAGGTTTATTTGATTTCTGTTCTTCGAGCTCGATGGCTCGGGCCTTTGCTGTCTCTGTTGCCTCAATAGCTGCTTGCTTCGTTTCGCATAGTGTCTCGAGCTTTCCCGTGAGTTCTTGGAGTGTTCTTTTAGCCTTTTCGAGATCTCGAAGAGCATGAGTTTTTGTTGTCTCTGTACTTCTTATCTGTTCTTTGAAGCCATCTAGTTCTCTTAGGGCCAAATGAAGCCTACTTTCCTTCTCTAACACCCTCTGAGAAGGAGAAAAACAAGTTGTTAGTATATGGTAATTGAACCCTATGCTGCTCGGACTCTTCAAAAATGTCGTTAGGTTCGTGTCCGATCCTCCAAAACTAGTGCATTTTTTAAGGATATGACACGGATGCATCAATATTTTTGGAAAGTCCAGACAATGTAGATTGAACCTATTGCTTTTGGCATAAACCATATATAAATAAACATGCAAAAATAAAATAAAATAAAAATGTAATAACATACAAATGTAGATTCAGAATTTAAATTTAATGAGAGTTTCTTATTATTATTGCCCACTACACATTTCCTAGGGTGGAGCTAGGTTTAGGTACCTTTCATCGAAAAATTGTACGTCTCAATATAAACTGTTGAATGTCCTTGACGTAGTGATAAAGGGGTTCAAAAATAGTTTTAATGTCAAATATGAACATTCTAGTATTTTATTGAATCCCCTTCTGTATAAATTTCTAGCTCCGCCACTACTATGACCTAATGTCAAAAAATACTCTATTCAGATCACACTCATTTTGAATCTACGGACTCTAGATATTGAATTCGAGTGGTTACCATACCTCTTCAATGGTTTTTGATCTTTTAATGGTTGGTTTAGCTTGAGGTGAAGAACCAGTATCGCCAAACAAACTAACAGCAGCTCTAACAGATTGAAAAGGTGCTCTTGTGTCAATTTCACCAACTTCTGCCTTTGGTGAACCTGTACTTCCTGCTGTTTTTGGTGAACCAACAGATGATGGAGATCCTGTTTTTGAACTTGGTGAACCTGAGGCATTTTGCCTCCCTGTTCTTATACTGAATCCAAACATTTTTTTTTTTTTTTTGTGGTTCTATAATATGATCTCTATAATAACGTCTTTTGTCCTGCATAAAATGATACATATTTCATGATTATGAGATTCTATTGTTTCGAGGGAAAAGAAGCAATAATATGTGTAGTGTAGTCCTACAAAATGAGGTCTGGAGACGGTATAGTGTATGAAGACCTTACCTCAGAGGTTATTTTTGATAGACCCTCGGTTCAAGGAAAAACAATCCCAAAAAGAACGAACGGTAATACATGAAATAATAGATAATAACAAAACAACTGATAGTAATAGAACAAAAACTACAACAAAATGATACAATAATCGAGGTACAAAGAACAACAAATAGTAACAGAAATCGAAGGACAAAAAATACGCATGTATGCAATAGGGCACGCAGAATTTTATGTAAGCAATGTTGGCATATTATCAGTTCTACATGTAAATGTGTTTGAATCTAGGAGTATGTTACTTTTTAAGACCTTGCTTCCTGTCTCAAATCAATTTACTTTTTATCACTTTAATACGGTGTTGATTTGTTTATAACTAAATTATTTTATGAGAAAAAGCGTAGACAAATGCACGAATCATCCTATGTTCATGCAGGGGCTAGGGAATGCCTGTACTTCAAAAGCGTGTGATATAGACAATCTATTTGACACAATAATCAATAATTCACAAACACACATGAAATTGTGAAATTATGCCTAATGATACCTTTTTCTAAAAAGGTGTCTCTGTCATTGCATACATAAAAACTCTATGATCATTGTTCAGAAATGTGAAAAAGATTATAAATCTCAATCTCAAACATGTCCAGAGATATTGTATATGTTTATTTAACATTTATCGCAAATAATACGCTCGAAAATATAAAAAGAAAACTCACTTGTTATTAATTCATAAAAGAGAAGCCAATGATTCAAGAAATTGTGATCTCCATGGCTACCAACTCATTGCATGTGTGTATTCCAATTCTCAAGAAATAACAATTTTCCTTTTCTATTTGCAAGAAAATGATCAAAGAATATGAATAGAATGAAAGAAAATTAAGATAGAGATATGAATATTTTCTAAATTTTGTGTAAAAAATGAGTCAAAAATGTTTGTGATTGCATTTTTTCTATTTTTATTTGCTGTTCTTTCGGTGATAAAACATTTATTTTCCAAAAGCTTTTAGAGGTTTTTACGGAATAAGCACGAAAAATATGTTGCTAATTACACGATGATTATTCCCCATCATCCAAATGTATGTGATTTGAAAAATTCTAATTTTAATTCTTATGATATTTAACTGCATTTATTAATCTTTAATTAATTAAATATGCATTTTTTTATTTCTTTGTTTGTGAATATTCATAAATTTACCATAATTATGAATTAAACTGTCGCTTAATTGACCATTTGTTATGTTAAGTTTGTGTTATTAGTTAATACTTGACGGTAATATAATCTCAAAGCGATCCAAATATAACATATGTCTTTCATAAGCGGATTAAAAGCAATTCTTTTAATTAACAGAAGGTTAAATATGTTGTGTCATACATATATGATGACGATCAAAATCACAATTTACTATGAATTGAAAGATCAAAAGTGCTATTAAAACTCCTCACCTTAAAAAATAAAAAATAAAATATCAACCTATTTGGAGTTCACATTTATATTTATTTGGCAATTATATAAAATAAAATAAAATTAAGAGATTTGGTGTATTTTTCTAAGGAAATTTCATAAATAGCAAAAAATTAAACTTAATAAACCCCCCTTAGATACAATTTACCTAATTACGCTCCATAGCTATAATTTCGTTTACTATAATTATTTACGTATGTATATTTCGCTTACCAATATAACAAATTATGTATTTATACACAAAGGCGAAGCTAGGATTAAGAGTTTAGGGGGGAGGTTCGAACCCACAACACTAGTGTGGAAAATATTTTCACCATTCTTCATTACCATTGAACTGTCAATCATTTTATCTGGGGGTTTACAAGTAAATATACATATGTATTTATTAAATTTTATAATATAAATATAGGATTTACGGAAAAGCTAGTGGGTTCGTCTGAACCCATGAACACCTAGCTCCGTCTCTGTTTATACATTTAAATTTTTTTCAGAACTTATACAAATCATATACAAACATGATAATTATATAGATTTACACAATTAAGAACTGAATTATACAAATTCTGGAAGTGGCCTACATAAATAAGGTTATGTGTTAGTGGCGAAAAGTAATTTCTTTAAACTATAGCTATGTTAAATAATTATTAGTAATATATTTACTTAGTTGCGTAATTTTCCCTTTTATATCTGACACTATATAAGTAGTGACAGCGCAAATAACTTTCTATAATTAGCCTTGATTGGCAATACAGAAAATAAAGCAGAAAACCAGTAATAAGAAGTTGTAATACACTATTATTGTATAAAACGTTTATACTGTCAATGTATATAAGTTGAACCTTTAGACTATTGCTGATATAGTTTTCGACAATCAAGTAAAAGATTTAGACGTCTTGCTACTGTTGGCGCGGATAGGGCAAAGAAGTTTTTCCAGTTTCAAAGCGAGGAACGCGCTACCATCCCTACAGGCCTGAAAGATGCAAACACAATGTAGTTAGAAATGACACTACTTTGTATCAAATGCAATCTTTGATAGCAGCGAGTCAATTGCAGTTCAGACTCTATGAACGTTTAGAGCGACTTGAACCTGAGCTCATTTGAAGTCAGTGATACAACAATGACGTACCCAACGTAATCCCACAAAGTGGGGTTTGAAGAGGGTAGAGTGTATGCAGACCCTGAACCCCTACTACCTTAGAGGTAGAGAGGCTGTTTCGGATATAATTTACTGATGTTTTCAGGAAATATTGACAAATTTTCTCAATCAGAAGAGATTGAGCTAGCTATCCAGAAGGACGAGAAACTGAGAAAACAAAGTTGTACAAGAAATTTCAAGGGGTTGAATAGCGAATAAATCTTGAAATTAACAAAAGAAAAGGCTTACATGAGCTCTACAACGAGGGCAGATGCTCCTCCTCCCCCATTACAGACTCCAGCAACACCAAACTTCGCTTTCTTTTGCTTCAATACCTGAACCATAGTTACACTTGTGTGAGACAAATCAAAAGCAGCAACTTTCTGCAGATACTATTCAGTTGTCCATTACGAAAACAATCTATCAATATCCACGTATAGAATATGGCCATATCATATCAAATCAACGACTAGCAGAATATGAAAGTTTAACTAAGAGGGCAGTCCGGTGCACTAAGCTCCCGGTATGCACGGGGTCTGGAGAAGGGCCAGGCCACAAGGATTCGTTGTATGCAGCCTTACCCTGCTCAAACCCGTGACCTCCTGATCACATACAACAACTTTACCAGTTACGCAAAGTCTAATTGCTTAAGATTAATAACTAGAGGAAGAAGTGGCCAACATACCCCTAAAAGAGTTACCAAAATCCTAGCTCCACTGCATCCTAGAGGATGTCCCAATGACACAGCTCCACCATGTGCATTTAGTTTTCCCTGTGACCAGAGAACATAATTACACCGGGATTGAGAAAGAGACAGGACAGGAATTGGATGAATTGATTAGAAATCAATTTATTTTTATCAAAACTAAATTTGCCACGATATTTCACTATGTAAGCATCCAATGTGCACAGCAATGGGAGACTAACCGAATTAAGATTGAGCAGTCTTTGGTTGGCCAGAGCCACGACCTGCGAAAGAAACATGATAAATTATGGCCTTACGAGAAAAAATAGAGTCAGAAGGCATAGTACAGATCCTTACAGAGAAGGCTTCATTTATTTCATAATAATCAATATGAGATGACTCGAGGCCAGAATTCTTAATTGCTTTTGGTATAGCAAGAGCTGGAGCTGTTGGAAATAATTCAGGAGCCTGCCAAATAAATCTAGTTAGACAAGTCGGGGTAAGCTGTAAACACAAGACAACAAAAGAAAATTCTCTTCTACCTGAGCTGCATCTGCAAATCCTCTGATCCTACCGATTACTTGCAATCCAAGTTCAAGTGCCTTTTGTCCACTCACCAGAACTAATGCTGCAGCGCCATCACTAGATTTACAACATTCAAAAGGTCAAAATAAAGCAAATGAGCGTACTCTCTGCATCAAGCAGCGCTAAACACAAAACTGTGTCATGAAAAATACTGAAGGAACTCTAGGAACAGGTTCTTATTACTATCATATGTTTCAAAGCTGCTATAATAAAAGCATGAAAAGAAATTTGTCTGCCTGGGTACATGCACGTGTGCTAAGGCAGAGAAAAAAGAGACAGACATAGAATACCTTATAATGGAAGCATTGCCTGCAGTAACAGAACCTCCATTTGCCTTGAAACTTGGTCTAAGCTTTCTTAGTTTGGAAGCATCAAACTAGTAAACAACAATGAGACAAGGTTCAACGTGTTGATAGGTGAAATAAGCAACTCGGCAGATCAAGGGACCATTCAATTCAGAACTATTGGAAACCAATCATGGACAGATAGAATTTATCAAGAATTTATGGAGAGAGACAGGGAAATCAAGTTTTATGTGAAAATTGCCATTGTCTGCTGTCGCCCAAGGGTATAACTGATTGGAATTAGATTAAAATGGACAAAGAACAATTATGAATGACATTGAGAGACAGATAAATCGCATGTTGAAGCATTAATTTACAGCACAAGATAGAATATTAGGCAAGAGATTGCTCAGCAGTTTTCATATAAACAAGTTAGGTGAAGTTCCCCACATTAAGGGGTAAGTAAGAGTAAAGGGTAATATAAAAGGTAAAGAAGATCATAAAAAAGATTGATATACCAAAAGATGATCTCACATGGAAACTAAAACAAATACATAAATCTCAAGTACAATACATCAGTTTGTTAACCAATCTGATATACCTTTATTAAACCTTCATCTTTATCGACAATGCTAGTTGGTCTTCCTCTTCCACCAGAAATTTCTACCTGCATGAACATCAAAAGTTTATTTTAAACTCTCAACTTTCTGAAGCATCATTTAATACCTAAGAAAAGACTGTAAAATCTCACCGGAACTATTTCCCATGCAAACGCACCACTACGTTGTGCAGCAATTCCTCGCTCAAAGCTTTGAATAGCATAAGAATCCTACATAAAAATGTGAAGATAAAATAACACTAGAAAATTCAATAGACAGCCATGTTGAAAACTATGTTCATTTTCAGAATTTTCAGGCCTTGTTTCCAGAAAACAAAACAGCTCTAAGCTTTACATTGAACATGTAGCTACTTCCTACAGAAGGTGAAGTACGAAAACAGGAAGCAAGAACCCCCCACAAGAAAGAAGTTGATAACAAGAATTTCACAGCTTGTCCTTTTGAGGGGTGGAGAAACCTTTTTATATTAAAACAATAACTTCATTGATTTGGGAAAAACTACAGATACAAGACATATAGTAAAAAGTAAAATCCTACACAAAATGGTGGAGAAACTTTATTAAGTAGTCGAAGGGACAGGTGACAAGTGATTTCCAAGTCAAAAACACCAACGCATGGGACATCGGACAAAAGCAAAAGGTCAACAGGCAGAAAGAGAGAGGAACACTGACTGCAATCTTTTAACATGGTTCATAGACAGAGAGAGAAATCTTAAAAACTTGAGGTAGTAGCAGATATTACCTGCTCTTCTCTTGTAATTTTATACTGATCAGCACATAGTTCTGCACAGACGCCCATGCCGAAATCATTATAGACATCCCAGAGTCCATCTTTTAGCATGCCATCCACTACAGTGTCATGCCCAAGCCGGGACCCCTTTCTATCGAAACAAGTAAAATCAGAAATGACTATGGAAAATGTTTTTTACAGTAAGTTATATTTGAACAAATTTTAAGTGGTAGTCATCCTCAAAATAGAGCTTCCTCAAAGCAAACAAAGAAAAGGAAGAAATAGAAAAATCCTTAAAGGACATTATCTTCCGACAATCAGAGAAACAAAGTTCTTTCAGAGGATTATGAGTTGCCACTTGTAAGATCCAATATAGAATACCAAGAAACAGCCTAATACACAGATATAATGCAAAAAATTTGAATGCAATGGTATAGTGTCTTCCACCAAAATTGCCTATTTCACTTTGAGGCATTGCAAACTATAATACATGCAAAATTTCCCGGAGAACCAAACACTGAAGCTTGATTTCTCATTTTCATGTATGGAAGACTGTCTTGTAAGGACAGCTTTGCAGCAACAATAGATTGAGGATTTTAACATTATTGATGGAAGAAAGACAGAAAAACACCAACGCTTCCTGTGCTTCCGCTCTCTTTTCTTTTTTATTCTTGTTTCTTGGGAAGTGGCAGTTTCCGTTTTAATACTGTCTAGATACATACAAGCATTCGAATAAAAAATCAGACCTTGCTTGAGCTAGGTATTTTGGTACATTAGACATGCTTTCCATGCCACCAGTCACAACGATATCATTGGCTCCTGATTGTATAGTCTGTGCTGCAATCATTGTTGCTACAACAAACGTAAACATGTCAGGAAAAAGTGGGAAAAAAACATGATAGAAATAATCGAAATGTATAGATGCAGATCCTACCTTTAAGTCCTGAAGAACACACTTTGTTAATGGTCGTGCAAATCACTGAATTAGGTATCCCAGCTCCTAAGGCAGCCTGTCTAGCAGGGGCTTGACCTAAGTTTGCGCTGAGAACATTTCCAAAGAAGACCTCTTGAACAAGGGATGGGTCTACATTTGCTCTCTTAAGAGCAGCTACAGTCGTAACAGATATATCAGAAGGTTATCAACATAACCAACTAAGTAATGGACATCACATAACAAATGGAAAAGTTAGCTATCTATTGTTCTTACCTCGGATTGCTGCAGAACCAAGCTCTGTGGCAGACAGAGACGAGAGAGAACCAAGGAAACCACCCATAGGCGTTCGAGCAACACCCACAATGCATATATCTGGAATTTCAAGCATTTTGTTATACATATATGAGGCAAATCCCAAAACTAAAAATATTTGGTGTTAAAAATCAGATCTTTACAGCACTCAAGGTGTGGCCTAGTAGTCAACGAAATGAATTGAGGATCATGAAACACTAGATGATTTATTCTCAATTGTTCAAGTTTGGTAGATAGATTTAATCGGTATCTATATGAGGCAAATCCCAAAACTAAAAATATTCAATGTTAAAAATCAAATCACCCAAGGAATGGCCTAGTAGCCAATGAATTGGGTTGAGAGTCATGAGGTCTCAAGTCCATACTAAGGCAAAAACACTAGGTGATTTATTTCCAACTGTTCAAATTTGGTGGATAGAGTTAATCGATACCTATATGAGGCAAATCCCAAAACAAAAAAGATTTGATGTTAAAAATCAGATCTTTACGGCACCCAAGGTGTGACCTAGTAGTCAAAAATCAAGAATCACGAGGTCTCAAGTCCCTAGCAAGGCAATAACACAAGGTGATTTATTCTCAATTGTTCAAGTTTGGTGGATAGAGTTAATCAATACCTACATGAGGCAAATCCCAAAACAAAAAAGATTTGATGTTTACGGCACCCAATGTGTGGCCTACTAGTCAAAAATCAAGATTCACGAGGTCTCAAGTCCCTAGAAAGGCAAAAACACTAGGTGATCTATTCCCGACTGTCCAAATTCGATGGATAGAGTTAATCCGTACCTATGTTGGTGGAAGGTAGCAGGTACCTCAACACCATAGTTATAAATAAAAATCATATCTTTACAATCAATTTGTTTTAGAACTACACCAATACCAGTAAATTGTCAAAATTAATCATGTTTAGACAAAAAAAAACTACATATATGTATTCAGAATTCTAACCAAACAAACACTATTATGCAAAATTTTATTTTAAAACTAAACAGATTCACACGAGTTAGCTCAGTTGGTTGGTTACCTAAACTTTCACCTTGTTGACGAGAGTTCGATTTTCCACCTTGTAATCCCCTACCCCTACCCGTACCCCCAAACCAAAAAAACAACAACAAAAGAGCACCATTCACACAACTATACAAAGCTAAACTAAACAACTATGAAATTTATGAAAACCCCATGAGAGAAAAATGAAAAAAGAAAGAATTACCTTGAGGTTTAATGGAATCTTGAACCATTTTTGCCATTAGATTTCTCCAAAAAATGATCAGTCAAGAATATAAAATTAATAGCACCCAATTTAACTTAATTTGAGCCAAAAACAAAGTAACAACAGAAGAAATATAAAATTTTAAGGGATCAAGGCTTTACAATAAACAAGATTTTTCAATTTTTTTTTAAGTTTCTATCAATTTTTTAGTGGAAATTTTGGGCTGTGTATTTATAGAGTTGCATAGAATGGCGTGCCAATATGATCTTATATGGAAAAAAAAAGTCTTTTTTTTTTATAAATAAAACGTAAAATTAAAAACAAAATTTGTAAAGGATTGAAAAATGAAATCTCGAAATTAAATTTGAATATCTCCTTAAAATAAATATCACATTTCCTAATTAATTCATTTTAAAAAGAATAATTTTTTTAAAATTTGAAAAGATTTATTTTATGATCATTTCTAAATGTTATTTTAGTTATATACTTTCTTCACTTTAATTTGTTTGTTTTAATTTTTTTGGGTCATTTAAGAAAATAAGACAAAAATAAATTTTGATATATTCTATTTAATATTTAGTTTAAACTGATAAAATTTAAAAGTCTTATTTATTGTTTTAAACTTGGTATCAAATTAAAATCAGACACGAAATTGGATGAAGTAATATTTAAACTCAATATCACCAATTATTGTGATCTTGCTTTTTGTATAAGAGTATGCTAAACGTGTTTAATTGGGTGAAAAAATTAAATTAGATCTTACTATTTTGAAATACGATGATATTTTTTGTTGTGCAAAAATTAAATAGGAGATATTTATAGATGGTATTCTTTTACTAAATGGATATAGGATATCATTTCCTTCTAAATTTGAAATCAATTTAACTTGAATTTCTGGATTTGTCCTTATTAATAAGTTTCATAATCACATACAAATTATGATATACTCAAATTTCAAAATTTATTAGTATTATAACATAGTTAAAATACATATATTCCAAAAATCTTTATTCCTTTTTTAAAACTTCATACTCAACTATGGCACTACATCACAAAAATGTACCAAAGGGAAGGGAGGGGTACCTATAATTGCAAATATAGTTATGTAAGGATCATATAATTTTTATCGAAAACATAATCTTCGATAAGAGGGCATGAAGAATACGAATTAGAACAAAATATTAGTAAAAGCAACACATTGACTTCTTGTTCTTTCATATTACTAGTCGTAGTATTGTCGTTCAATTTTTGTTACTATCTATTATTTCTTGTGCCTCAATTATCATATTGTTTTGTTGTAGTCTTCGTTCTTTTACTATCTGTTACTTATACTTCTGCTACTTCTTTTCAAAATTTTGCTGAACAATTTTTCCTTGAACCCAGGGTCTATCGGAAAAACAACCTCTCTACTTCTGAAATAAGGGCAAGGTCTGCATACACTCTATCCTTCTCAGACATCATTTTGTGGGACAACACTCTATATGTTGTTATAAGAAACATTTAATTATAGAAGAAGAGAGATTGCTAGGAAATTAAACTAAACATACTAGTACTAAAGTTTTTCTCTACAAAAATAGCTGCAGAGTATGTAACATTGTGCCATCAAAACTGAAGATCAATGGTTTCCCTATACACATAGCAAAAAGAACATATCTAGCACTAGTAAATTCATTATACAGTTGAGAAATGCATTGATACACATTGATTGTTCAAAGAACAAGCCTGAAGGTGAGATTAATCCGTAATGAATCTGCTTTTACGCGTTTAGGCACTGAATGAAGCCAATCCCGTTGAGTATAACCTCTCATTACCAGCAACGAACCGTGCTTCAAAACAAACGAGCGTTTGTCTGGAGAGGGATCTGTCTTTGGTCGCTTTTTGGGCGGTTCACCACTGGTGTTTTTACCTTGTGCAATGGATGACAAACAGAAGAGAAGGTGATAAATATGACTTTCATGGAATCAACATTTTTGTTTGCAATATGTAAGAGTTGATATCTCATATAGTCGCTCAACTAATAGTTACTAGCTCAAAACGTCATTCTTCTGTTGAAAAAAACTGGAATCAAGAACAAAGGTACTTTCGGAGATAATCACTATTAGTTGAGTAACCATCTGAACGGAAGGTATGCTAGACTCACACCTCATTTGACAAATAAAAAGATGTTACAGAATAAATATTAACACTAGTCATGTACCTCGAGGTGTTTTATATGGTTTCTTTTTCAACAAGAATTCACGTTCACATCCAAAGGAAAGAGAAGCAATTTCTGGAGTTGGTCCATAAAGTTTCTCATCATCAGCATGCCAACCCACATAGTCATCGCCTCCCTTATACCTATTCAATAATAAGCTGTTGAAACGACTTCCTGGAAGAGCTTTATGGACCTAAAGTGCAACATTGACAGTATAAGAAAGAGACAACTAGCTTGATGACCGAGAACTAGAACTTGAGAGGTTGAAGAAGAGCAAGCTTACAGCATCCAGAATGTCCTTAAGCGGAGGAAATTCATCCCAAGTATATGCATGAGGCTGGTATCCACTATAAACTAGTTGTACTAATCCTTCACTCGCCACATAACAAGTGTCTCGAGGCTGTGGAAATAAAGGGGAAAATTACACACTAAATGAGAGTAAAGCAACAGCATTTTCAATTTGAATGATCAGTCATGCACCAGACAAACTACGAGAAGAAATAAGTCAATAACACATCAAAGGGGAGTAAAGGAACACCATTATCACTTTGAACAGTCCGTCATGAGCACAAACTAACCTATTCATATACTAAAAGAGAAAGCAACAACAATTTGAACTTGAATGGACAGCCATGGGCAGACGAACAAAACTATGTATCGTGTGACATTATTATTCAGGAAAAAGCACAAGGACAAACATTTTGGCCATGGCCCTTAAAATCCTACCAATCCAAACTCAAAATTTGTTCACCATCTTTGTCCATGGGCTTTCTCATTTCTCAAAAACAACTCCGCTCAGAAATGATCCAGTATAAGAGAATAGAAATAGCATCCAGCTTTGGCATTAAAACTTTATGATTGTGTGTTGCTTTCCACCCAGTCGAAGCTTCTAAGTTTGGAACAGAAATAAAACATATTTTCATCTCCGAAAGGGAAAAAAAAAAACTTTTCTTTTTAACGAATTTACTATGGTTTTGCCACAACCACCACCCCAACAAATTTCTTGGGAAACTAAGCTACATGGGAACGAATGATTAGTATACCTAATTCTTCTGTTGCTCTTTCTAGCAACTATAGGTTTGAATTATCACTCTTGTTTCCATTCCAAACCCTCTCGTTCAGGTGCCATTGGAGATCTATGTAATGGTAGTTCGTGAATTTCAGATAAACTATATCAATCTATCACCTATATTTGCACACTGGAATTCGAAAACTATCAATCTCAATCAAATCCTCAACCCAAATGCAACATAATTGATTTTCTAAAGCAATTATCCATGAAATCCTACAATCCACGTAGCAGTCGCCATAACAGTGTGTAGGGATCACATTTGGAGAACAGATTGAACCACATGCACTAGTCAACTTGCCTAAGATTAACCCCCTGTTCTAAAATATCAAAGTGGAAATATTTTACTTATCATGGGACTAGCCCCTCAAAAAGAGAAAACAGTACGTCACATAAACTACATCAAATTTGTACAATTATAGTCAGACAAGTAAGGAAATACAAAGCGGCCTATCTGAAACATAAAAGTATAGCGGAGCCAGGATTTTCACTATGAGGATTCAAAACATAAATAAGTAAACACACAAAAAAGTCAAGATCTACTAATACAACAACAACATACCCAGTGTAATCCCACAAGTAGAATATAAGGAAGGTAGAGCGTATGCAGCCTTATCTTTACCATGTGAAGAGAGAGGTTGTTTCTAATAAACCCTCGGCTCACATAATTCATATCAAATCAGGTACGAAAATAATGAAGAAAAGAGCAATAGCAACAACAAATAATATGATCACCGAAGCAAAGGAAACAAGTAATACTAAAATCGAAGAGTAAGATAATAAGAAAGTAATAATAACAATACAAAGAATGGAAACTAGACTATGCATGACTACCTACTAACCTTCTGTTCTAATCCTAAACCTCCAGAAACCTCCTATCTAGCGTCATGTCCTCGGTAAGTTGCACGTGTGCCATGTCCTATCTAATCACCTCTCTGCTATATTTTTTCGACCTACCTCTACCTCTCCTCTGCAATACTATAGGCAACCTCTCACACCTTGGGCCTCCTAGCTCCGTACAAGAAATCTATCTACTAACTTATGCCCTAATCCTTGACCTCCATAACCTACTATCTAGCGTCATGTCCTCGGTAAGTTGCACGTCTGCCATCTCCTATCTAATCACCTCTCCCCTATATTTCTTCGACCTACCTCTACCTCTACCTCTCCTGACTCCTCACCACTTCTATAGTCACAACGCGGGCCTCCTAGCTCAGCCAATGGAAGAAATCTATGCGACATACAAGACAGACAGTAGAAAGCATAAAGCATGACAATTTTGTCTCCATTTTACCTCTTAAAACATTTCACTAAACGATTCACATACAGAAATACAAACAGAGTAAAATTGAAGGAGAAAGGCAGAAGAAAAATGAGTACCTGGACACAAGATCGACCAAAGACGCGAATCGTTGGACGATTCCATGGTATATTTTTGTTAAGGTAGTCTAAATAATCCCATGACTGATCGTAATTTAGGAACCTACACATGTATATTACTTCGCTTCCATTTCCTAATTCAACTACTCTTTTTGTTCTATAATCGCTTATTTCCGCCGGAGCTTCACTCTGCTCCGCCTCACGGCGGTGACAGTCGCCGGTCTCCGGCTTCAGTTTCAGTTTCGTCACCGTCGCCATTGGCGTAGGAAGTGATTCGAAATGCTTTGGGGCCTAGAAGAAGATGGCGGCAAATTCGACCCGACTCGGTCCGATTGTCTATGGCCCAATTGATTTACATCTCAAAATCATAGAAAATATACATTGATTATAAAGCAACTTTCACCTTTAGCAAACATAAAAATCATATTTGTATGTTATAGCTATAGTTTGCATAATTGCGCTTCAGATTGTATAAATCGCTGGCAGCCTCTCGTTTATATAAATCGTCGGCAGCCTCTCAATTCAATTTTATGTGTTTGTATATCTGTATAAAATTTGAATTTGTATACAATTGAATCGAAATAAAACGTTTGTATATCAAATCTCTCTCTCTCTCGCTTTATACAACACAAATTATACATTATAATTTGTATAATCTGTGTTTGTATAAAGTGAGAAAGAGAGAAAGACAAAAGAGAACTGGGCAGTGAAGATCTGTATTTGTATAATTATAAGTATATAGGAAATATATGTATTTGTATTTGTATATACACTTTTCTCTCGCTTTATACAAACACAAACGCATTTTATACATTTGTGTTTGTATAAAGTGAAAGAGGCGAGGGAGAGAGGGAGAGTGGCGAGCGAGAATTTCAGGAAGAGAGGTGAATGACAACAGTTTGCTACGGGTTACAATTAAACCAAACTGTGGTTATAACATTTAATTTGAATTAATAGTTTGCTATTATATACAATTTTCCCTTGATTATATATCGCATATATATCAAGATATATTCAAAAAGTATAGTTTACTTATACATGAGCTATACACTGATTATACATTATGATACACTCAAAAAGTTAAATATAAATTAACTATACATGAACTATATCAATCCCGACCAACTCAAAATATCCTCTAGACTATGACCGAAATCTCACAGACACACTTTAACTAAACTAAGGTCCTATTACCCCCCCCCCCAAACCCATTTTTTTTGTAAATTTTGTACACCTTTTTGGCTTACGTAAACATCTCCCACGCGCCTCAGTTACGTGGAGTCACAGAGTGTGCCACGTAAGCCAAAAGGTGTCTAAAATTATTCAAAAAAATGAGTTCAAGGGGGCAATAGGATTTTAGTTTAGATAAGGTGTGTCTCTGAGATTTCGGTCATAGTCTAGAGGATACCTATGCCTTATCCCGTAAAAAACACACATAAATTATCTCTTTTTTTAGTGGAATACCTAAACTATTGGTGAGTGTGAGAAACATACCTAAACTATCACTCATAGTTTGAGAAACTCACCTCAATGTTGATTGGACCGATTCAGACGTATCTAACCCAAAATTTTTGTCCACATGGCCCTTTTTTTGCTAACACATTTTTCTTAGTTAAGTATCAAAAACACGCTTAAACTATTTTTTACACTATCATACCTAAACTATTAGGAGTGTCAACAACACACATAAACTACCATGCATTAATTTGAATAAATACACCTCAATATTGATTGGACCTTGAATTTTCGTACATGTGACTTTCTTTTTTTCTTTTTTGCTGACAAGTTTTAATATATATATATATATATATATAATTGATTTTTAAAAAGTGAAGTTCTGTGCAATTTATATTTTTAGCTGGGATTGTTACATGTGTTAGCTATGTGTTGCCACTTTTTGCCACGGTGAAATTATTTCCACGTGGCAATTCATGTAATATTTTTTTATTTACAAAAAAGATAGTATAAACACACCATCATATATCACTTGCGGTGTATTTCTCATACTTATCAGTGATACTTTAGGTGTGTTTCTCACACTTTGAATTGTCTAGGTGTGAAACTCAATAAACGGGATCGTTTAGGTTCGTTTTTGGTACTTCACTCTTTAAATAATGTCAAAATCTAGAGAATTTAAATTCCTATGAAATGCTAAGTTGTTAACTACTTTCTTTGTTCATCACTATACTAGAAATAAACTTTCACTTTTACTTGTTCACTTTAGCATATCAAGATTATTTTTTATTCTTATTTTATCATTAATATTAGTTGCTTAATTATTTCTCAAATCATTTTCCAAAACTAAAATTATATACTAATTAATACAAGTATTATATACACATTATTTACTATTTTAAAAGTAAGTATTAAGTCCATTATACAAAAGAGATCTATCATGTCTTGTTTAAGTCTCCCTTACCTTAACCCATTAAGAGTTTGCCCTACCTTCCCTTATCCTGTCCCACCCCGCTCTAATTGTTATCTCTAGCTATTTTCAAAAGATCCTCGGATCACCAGAATTAACTCATAACATAATATATAATGTCACCTACTTGTACCCATGCCAGCTAAAAATAGCAAAGAAAATATACTCCCTCTGTCTAATAATAATTGTCTATTATACTATTTTGAGGTGTCCAACAATACTTGTCCACTTTATGAAGTCAATTGATAATTTTACACTTAGTTTCTAATTTACCCTTACCATTAATTATAATCATTTCTCTATTACATTTTTAAGACATTGTATTTATTATATTCAAAAAGTGATATAGTAAAACTACCCTTCTATTTATAGTTTCTTAAAAAATGTGCAAAGTAAATTGTAGACAAGTATTGTTGGACAAAGAGAGTAGAACACACCAGTTCGTCATCCTTCTTTACATTCTATATCACACTAGTTTTTATGTAACAGAAACCTAGAAAACTTCATTAGTAATAGGCGTGACTCAAGGATAAAGCTAATAAAATATTTGTTTTAGGCCTTCAAATATGAAGGCTCAAAAAAATTTAAAAGTGAATTTTATAATTTTATTTTCACTTAAAATAATAATGAAAATTGTAAAAAAATAAATCAAAATTTATATAATAAAATAAGAATTTTTTTTATCTACTTTTAACCAAAAAAAATTTAGAGCTTTTAAATGGTCATATTAATAAACAAAATTCTTACAACAATATCGAAAGTAATATATTACAAATACATGACTAATATTTTATCAACTAAAATTATTTTTTAGTTCTATATTTTTATGTGAGTCTCTTCTAGTTCCACTTCCTTATGTTCAGACTTAGAAATTGTCATTTCATTACACTAAAAATGATCTTCAGCTATAATTAATTAATTATAATAGCTTAGTTACTGCTAAATATATTTAATTTTTGCCCATAGTTAAAAGACCCACCCAAATAATTGAAAAATCACCAAAATAACTTAAGATTCATCCGCACCAAAATTATAACCCCAAAACCCAACTAGTTGAGTGTACATTGGTATTTTACCCACTTATGCGACCAAGTCTTCGGGTCATTTCTAAATGGAAAAGATTGAGAGAGTTATTTAGTAGTAGTAATTTTGGTGAGGTTTGACATGTAATTATGATTTCTAAGAAGAAACACTTTTGTTGAAATGTCATCTAAAGACCACACAACTAAAGTTGTATCTTGTGTCTTGGCCGATCTCTTAATTGTCCATTCCATCTTCAGCCATCCCCAAGTCGATAATAAAGTTTGAACATCATAAAGTTGTTTTAGATGCATGCACAACTGATATCAAATCTCAATTGCGTTTTTTTTTCAATTTTTTCAGAGTAACTTCTTCTCCATCGATCCTATCCTTTTCCAGAATAACTTTTCTCTCGATCATCCCTAACCTTCCATCGCAGCTTTTGCAACACAAGATCTTCTTTTATGTTGAATTCTTCTATACTTAGAAAAGATGTCTTATTCACATCTACATCCACATATGCCTTATTTGGTGCGTCTTTTGTAATTTTTTCATTCCGCTTCAAAAAAATATTATATTTGTTGTTTCATAGTTTTGCTATACTAATGTACTTACCTGTGTTTCGTACGAAATTAAATATACTTATGAATAATTGATATCACTAGTTGACTATTTTTCAATAAGCAATGTATAAAAAGAAAACAATACAAATTAAGTCAAGTCTTGATGTTGTTATATTTTCGTAATTTCCGCTTGACATTGTCAATAAAAAGAAGAAAAACATAAAAAGTTTCAATAATTGACCATCTAATGGTCGTAATTTCTTATTAAATTCAATGAATTTTATAACAATAATATTAGTTCGGCCAAATTAACATCAAAATTTATTTGATTATAAATTACGTGACTTTGTTTTTGTGTAATGACTTGATTCTAATACAAATAATTAAAATTAGTTCGTGACACATAAAAGTAAGAAAAATATTTGAATTATGTTTCAATATAATTATACACAAAATTAAGAGCTTAGTAAGATCTTCTTCTTTTTGTTTGATTTTCTTTAATATGTGATTTTTTGTATTGAGATACATCTTATGTGTACTTGCATCGTATATGATTCATAAGTTGTGATGGTAAAATATTATATCGGAGATCATTCTTTACAATAGAAAATAAAAAAATTGAAATACATAACATAAAATAAAATGTATATTTACAATAAGTCATGACATCATTAGTAATTTAGTGTGTTACTTATCTACTTGATTATATAGAAATTATCATAGAATGACAAAATATTAAATTTCGAGAGTACATATAGGGTGTTTTGGTATGGAAAATATTTTTTCAATTTTCTCATGTTTAGTTGGTTTAAATGTTTGGAAAATGTTTTCGAATCAACTCATTTTCCTCAAATTTAAGGAAAATGACTTCCCTTCCAAAATTAAGGAAAACATTTTCCAAAACTCTATTTCATCCTTTAATTATTTTTTCTTACCCTACCCATACCCCGTACTCGGCCCTCCCCATTAAAAAAAAAAATCAATTTTTTTTTAATTTTCTTATTTTTAAATTTCAAATACATTTTTATCCACACCCTAAACCAGCACCCCATCAAACAAAAAAATATAAAAATTATTTTTGAAAAATGTTTCAAATTTTAATTATTTTTTTACCTCACTCAACCCCTACTCCCCTCCCCCCCCCCCCCTCTCCCCAAAAAAAATGCTTTTGAAAAATATTTTAAATTTAAATTTTTTTCATTTTTACACCACCCCCACCCAGGCAATTCCCATAAAAGAAATTAAGAAAAAAAAATATTTTTGGAAAATATTTCAAACTTAAAAAATTATCATTTTTTAAGCCACCCCCATCCCTACCCCCGCGCGCCACCTCAGTCAAATTTTTATTTTTTTAAAAGAATTGTTTTTGATTTTTTTTTTCCTTTGTCAGGTCTTGAGTCAGATCTCAGGATTGGATTTTGGAACGGTCATCGGGATTTTTTCATAGTTTGAGTGTCGGGGTCTTATCCTAGATCAATTATCCGGGTTGATTTTCAGATCAAAAATTATTTTCCACTTGTTTTTCAAGAAAACATTTTTTAGGAAAACATTTTCCTTCATACCAAACACACGTATAGTGTCAAATTATAGAAAGGTATACCAAAAGTTGGATTAATATTTGTCCTAACACATGTAGAGGAGTGGAAGAGTTTTATAGCGTTAATCTAATTATTATTGTAGTCATTATTAAAAAAATAACATATGATAATAACTCTTCAAAAAAAAAACTTCTTCTTAATAATTTTTTCTTTAAATAATTATAAATAAAATACATATTAATTACATATGCACATTTATTTAGTATAACCATATAATAACTTTTTATTATATATGTACATCTCATTTACAATATCACAAAGAAAAATAATTTATGTATTGGGTCATACTACATAGATATGTTATTGGCAGGGGCGGAGCCACCCTTTGCCAAGGGGTGTCAAGCGACACCCTTCGTCAGAAAATTACATTGTATATAGGAATCAAATTTTAGTTTAATAAATATATATACAAATATTGACACATATTGACATAAGTTAAAGGTTTAGTCTAGTGGTTAAAGGTTCATGAAAATTACAAGAGGTCACATGTTCTCAAACCCTAGTAGCCTTAATAAGGGTATTTGAAGGTTTTTTTTATAATAATTAAGAATAGTTAAACAAATAATATTTTTTAGCTTTAACATAATATATTTAATGTGATTAAGAGAGTAAAATAAGTTGACTTTTGAGCTTTTATAATATGACCATAAATGAGAATTTTTGCAATAAAAAGTAGGATAAAATAATTGTATTTTTAAACAAAGAAAGGTGATGCATCATATTTTTTTTTCTTAGTTATGATATCAAGAATAGATACATGAATATATCGTAAACTGAGTTTTTCCCTTTAATTTGCTTTATATCCTTTATAACACATTTACATTTTGAAAATTAAATGATCATGCTCTTATAATATTTCATAATTAATATCTTATTAGGATCTCTTAAAATATCATTTAGTTGCTCTTAAATTAAATATAAAATTATTATTTCTTAAAAAATATTTTTACATCTCAGCATGCACCGTCCTCTTCTTCTTTTCTAGTGAAACAAGATCCATTTTGTATCCTTTTTACCTTTTACGAAATTCTCAAAATAATTCTTCACAATTATATGTCTAAAATTAATTTATAAGGAGATAAAATATAAACTATACATATTTGATAATTTTTACAACCAACCATCTAAAAATATTCTCATACTATTTCATTACTATCACATATTGTCATATCAACAGTACATGTTTTTTTAAAAATTTAATTTTAAGTCATCACCATAACGGTGTGGGGGTTAGGCTTGACCCCTACCATGTCTATAACATCCAAAAGGTTACAAAAGCAGACGGGGACATGGACCTAACCTCTGATAGAGAACAACGAGGGTAAACTAAACAATCTACGGAAAGACTAAGATGACAATAGACTTTTATACTACAAGCAAAATACACTGGTTCAATAGTATATGTTCAATTAAAAGAACAGCAACAACGTACCCGATGCACTTGGCGTCTTTTTTTCGCCTACAAGAAGAAGTATACAGATCAAACGAAACGAGACATTGCATTGATGTCACTGATAACCATTCTACGTGGAGGCCGGAACAGCGCAGGAAAGATCACTCAGTTTGATCTTCAACTCTATGTCCCCAGACTCCACATCACAAAGCCTTAACCAAACATCTTGCACAACTTCACCATTAACCCAACTAATGCTGCTATCGATTGCTAGGCAGTTGTCTTTATTCGGGATAACCTTCCTTAATGTTGTCCCGTCCCCTGGGAAGCCATCCCGAGAATCGTTCTCAATCTAGCAGCTGCAACCAAAGGCTGAAGACTGAGATGAGCATTTCCCATTTCGTCGTCTGCTTTGAAATGGTCTTTATCAAACACTTCCTGTTATAATTGTGTATCAATGACATGGAGTGAATTTCACAGAAATTATTCAAAATAGATGTACTCTAGATACTACTATTTAGCTTCATTTCAGCAAAATGGCAACTTTAAATAGCCTTAAATATCACTCCTTTCAATATGTAATACAATATATATATCGTCATCAGATTGTTCCTTTTTTTCTTTTCTTTTTCTCTATGTCGATTGCATAAGGTTGAAGAGTTGGACGTTGACGACATTCTTATTTTCTTCATAGACATTTAACTTTAAATTTTTAACTTATGGTTGTTTCCCACAAGACACGAATGGGGTAGAAGTATTATCTATAGAAGCTTCATAATTTCTTTTCTTCATTTCTTGAGTCTACGTATACTCATACCTTTAAAGATTTCTGTTTTCTTAGGTGAAAGTTTCATCATTTCTGTTTCCTAATAAACTATTTCAGGTCACGAATTCGAGCCGTGGAAACAACCTCTTGCAGAAATGCAAGGTAAGGCTGGTTACAATGGACCCTTGTGGTGGAGCTTAGTCCACCGGGATATCTTTTTTCCTTAATAAACTATTTCACTATCTATTTTCCTGTTTGTCCAATGCACTCGTTCAGATACGGGAGATACAGCTGTTTGACAAGCAAGGGTGCTAGAACTTCAGAGCACCTTTTATTTGATCTTCAAGTTGAAACATATCAAAAACATGCAGCGTAACAATTACACAGAGGAACAACACCAGCAAAAGTCCAAAATAATGTCACGTCATCTAACAAAAGTTGAGTCATTAAAATTGTAATGTAGAGGAGAGGAACATGAGAGATGATGAAACAAAAGTTAAGAGGTAAAGGCAAATACCAATTTGAGAACCTCAGCCGGCTCGGAGATAGAGAAACAGAATTCTTCATTCCAAACAGGATTAAGGCAGCTATTTATGACTTTGGTTTTGGCAGTCTGGTATAACAGTAAAATGTAATATCAAGATGTCAGCTCCAGAAAAGCAGTTTCAAAACTCTCATGCAAAGTGAAAGGGTAGAACCACAAATCGCAACAAAACGTCTGAGGTGACATACAACATAAAAGATGCTATTAGTATAATCTTTTCCGAGCAATTTTACTAATAATTTCAAATACGATGTTGTAAACAAAAGAGAGACGCCCTATTTCGGGCGCCACCCCTGAGACAGGCAAACAACTAGCAAGAAAAGATCAATTTATCTGTGACCTCAATAACAACATACCCAGTGTAATCCCACAAGTGGAGTGTACGCAGCCTTACTTACCCCTACTTGGTGAAGGTAGAGATCTTGTTTCCGATATTTGTGACCTCAACACATTCCAAATAATTAAATTTGATTTGACAATCACATTTCATTATCACTATTGTTAACTAGGACTCAGAGTATGCATTTGAAACCGTACTTGTAAAAACCCGTAAAAACCCTCGACTTTCGAAGAATAAAGAAGATCAGAGTCATACGAGATGACAGATAATATCTTAAGGAAGAAACATAAAGCTACCTGATTTCCAAGCTTAAGAATGACATAAGGATCACTTGTCTTGAAGTCCCGAATCACCAAACGTCTTCCTTTTATAACAGTCACTTTTATCTGTCCTAATTTGTCTCCCATAATCCACTACTGCAATGTCACAAACTCCGGAAACAGTACCAAAACTGCATCTCACAAGGACTTACCCTTATTAAAAAACGGAACCCAAAACATATTCGAGGATATAGAAAAGAAACAAGCACTTGACTTAAAGACGGGGAAGGAGGACACATTCTGTTATAATCTATGCTGCTTAGACCATCCAGAAATGTTGTCGTACACCTGTTGGATCCGCCAAAAACGCCACACATGCGACATGATTTTTTAAGAGTCTGTAGGTGGCACTTTTGCTTATAAAACTACATGACAGAATTCGACCATATTCTTAAGAAGTCCATGGGACTACCTCTAACTTATATATATATATGCATTTTCACACATTTCATGATAAGTAAATTAGGCAGTATCGATAATAAACAGCAAAATTGAGATGACAAAACATAAGAAATTGATTGGTAAAGTGGCATCCCACTCAATTGCTTACCCATTGGTATCACAAGAATAACTTCAGTTAAACACACAACTTCAATAGCAATATCCTACTAAATAAGCCCTCTCTACAAAATTATGTGACACCCGTTCCTTTTTAGTTCGTCCCAAAAAATAATGTCACATTTCTATAATTAGAAACAACTTACCTCTAAACAAGTGTTGTAGATCACAAATTTCAGAAGTATTTGTTTCTTTCTTAAACTTCGTGTCAAGTCAAACGTTGCTAAAACTCAGACAGCTACAACAACATATTACATAATACCTTACAGTTCAGCTCAAATAAAGAGAAATTCACTAGCAGTGTCTAACTAAATAGTAAGTAGAAACCTTAAAAAGCAGGAAAACAGAATAAAAATTGAATCTTTAATGCAATTGAAGCAACCCCAGATGACTAAAATATCCAAAAATCACTAAAACATCAGAAGAGAGGAAAAAAGAACATATTTTTAATCAAATCAAGAATACCCCAAATATTACCAGAAATCTTGAAAAAAAAAACAGGAAAAAGATAAAGAACACATTTTTAACTCACTTGAATCAGACCCAAATGTGTTAAATTCCCAAAAATGCAAAAGATTTTCTTGCTCTGATCTCTGCTTAGGATTTTTCCAAAAGGCCAACAAAGTACAGTTGCAAAATGAGTGGATTGTGTGGTGTCTTTACATGTATATGTAATAGGTAAGTATTTTATATCTATATATATACATCATAAAACGTGTATACTTCGTTTTTAATTTTAGTCTCCCACGATTATTTCAAATTTGAATCGCATAAAATCTAAGGAAAAAATCGTTGCATTGAGGTCTCAATTAATTCAGATTTACGTCAGGTAAGATTAATTTAAAGGAGAAATGGTATCAAGTAATTTGAATTCACGCAAGATAAAGCCAACTTAAAGAAGAATTCCTGCATTGAAGCGTCAACTAATTCATGTTTGTGCTGCGTAAGACCTCTTTATTTAAAAGCTTCCTAAAAACTAATAATTATATATTCAAAATGAATTTGAAATTTCTAATTAAAATAAAGTCATTTTATTCATTTTGCCATAGCTTAAAATTTGTTAATATAATGTGAAGGTGGTTTTTGAATAGTTGGTTCACTAGAATCTAATATTAATTTAAATATTTACTAAATGTGAACTCATGTTTTAAAAAGTATAGCTAATTTTCTGAATTTTTTTAGTTTAACGGTATAAAATTTAAATCTTGAATTCATGGTAGTTAGATTTCATTCAATTGCCTAATTATGTTTTCTTATTTATTTTTTCTCTTTTCATACTCTTTATATTATTTAAAATCATGTACCGTTTTGTTTGAACACTATAATATTATTGACAACATTTCCACGTTAGGTGTGAACACTTTTTGGACCCTAGTCATTACACACTTTTTTCTTTTTCTATTTGACCAAATTTAACTATATATATAGTATGAATTTTTAAAAAATATCTCACTAATTAGATTGGAAGATATATCGTTCTTTTTTCTTCTTTTTTTGAGAAAACGGTTTTTATTTGAAAATATTTCGGCAACCAAACACCTAAAAAAAAAAAAAAAATGTTTTGAAAAATGTATTAATTTTTTGGTATGAAAGACACTATATAACTATACTTCTGACTAAAAAATAAACCGAATATATTGGAAATCACCTTAAAATAGAGAAAAAGAGCAATTTCAAATAGTACAATAGTTCATACAAAGATAAAATAAAAACATAGATTAAAAGATACTAGTACAAGATTATTATTTTTTTGTTTTCTAGTACTCTTAAATTTTACTCCTTATGCTCTCCAAATGATTCAACATTATTATTTGTCTCATCATGATTAGCCTGAGAATTTGGAACAACATTGTCATTACTCATGTGTGCATAAGCAAAGTAGCCATGATGATGATGAGCCATTGTGAAATTAGGTGGCAAGGGATAGTTAATATGTGTCATGTTGTTAGCAATGCTAGTTGAAGCCGTGGGGTCAACCATACCAACCCGCGGCTTCATCAGCATGAGTGGCTCCCCTCTAAGGGAGCCACGCTCACCGCCATCGCACTCACGATAGCGGTGCAGGTGCATAGTCAGGGGCTCGATGTAGTCATCGAACCCTAGCTTGCTCATGGCCCAAAGCACATCCTCGGCCGTGATAGTCTTGCGTTGCTCGCGCTGGCAACGGTCGTTAGCTTCCCCCGTGACGAAGCTGATGAACTCAGACACGCATTCCTGAATGGTCTCTTTCGCGTCGTCCGATATCTTGGCATGTGTAGGAAGGGTTTTTCGCATGATTCGGATCACGTTGGCTATTGGCATGAAACGGTCTTGCTCGCGAACAGTGCATTCAGAATCGTCTGGGACTGAGGCGTTGTTATTGTTGTTGGTGTGATTGGTTGTGGGAATGGCTTGGTTGAGTGAGGCAATGCCATCTAGAAGAGAAATGAAAATATTAGACAATTATGGCATAAGACTAAGCATTAAAGTGAAGTAAATAATTAGCTATACTATACGAAATTAATCACTAATAAAGTAAACATGTCATCTAAGGGGTGTAAAAAAACCCTTTACAATAATGTCGTATATAATTTAAATTCATAAAATTAACTTGTTATTTTTTTACAAGGTACACTTCATTTTATATTTTTGGTGTAGGTATATACATCCTCTGATACATATTATTTGATGTTTTTGCCTTTGACACACCTTTTAATAAATTACTTACTCCTAACAACTAAAAATAATTTTGATTAATTACTCATAATTAAATTTACATCTTTCTAAGATGATATAATAAGTATAAAGAGTAGAAAGATTTGATGTGCATATCAAATAACTTTAAAAAAAATATGAAAATGCCTACTTTTATATTATTTATAGGAAGTAAAACTAAAATCAACACCTTCTCAATTATGTAAAATACGTTTAATTTGGACCAAAAAAAAAGAGTAAAAAACACCAAATAATATAGACCTATGGAAGTATATAACTAATTAATTCCAACTAATGTTAATAAAGTGTATTAATTGGTTAATTAGTAGTACACTTGGAAGTTTGAAGGGATTGTGATTTATAAGGTATATGTCTGAATCGTAAAAGCAATCATTAATCCTTATATGATCTACATCACCCCCTTTAAAATCTGATCTTTATCTAAACCCTATATAACACGAGATATATATTTTATACATAAACTTTTTTTTTAAAGTACACATATGTTACAGTGCACACATAAAGACAGCAACTCACAAGAGACCAGAAGAAAGCCCTAGACAATTTCTGTTATAAAAACTCCAATTTTTTTAAAAAGACAAAATCATAGAGTGAATATTGACCCAAAAAAAACGTTTCATATGTTATGGTTTCAAAATCAACTTTTCCCCCATCTTTTACTCGTTATTTGATATTCACGTTAGAACTCTTATACTCATAATAAGTACTTACTTACTTCTGAATTTTTTTTAATTAAAAAAAAGTTTAAACTCAAGATCTTAAAAAAAAAAAAAAATCTTATCCATCTCACAATAGATTTCAGTTGAAAGATATTTTTTACTCTATTTGTCCTTTTCTTAAGGAATATCAATCCACTTACAAATTGTGTTGATTTATTATTTTTTTAGAAAATAAGTTACATAAAATAATAGACAGTAATTGTTTATAACAAATACGATAATCTAGAAAATAAAATAAGTGATATAATCCAATAGGTTAAATAACATTAGTAGCAAAAAAATATATATGACAAATGTTTACAGCTTATGCCCTTTTTTATCTTCATGTTTTTCCTTTTTTTCATGTTTAATTGGCCAAAATATTTTGAAATCTTTTTTATCTAAAAAAATTTAATTTCTTTGAAATTAGGAAAATGAACTTTTCTAGTGAGCTTGTACGAAATAAATTTCATAAGTAACATTTCACAGTGACGGGCTCCTATCCAATTACCCCCACCCACACCCTAATATTTTTTTCTATTTTCTACCACAGAACATTAAAAAACAATTGTGATGTGGAGCATTCTTTTTCTTTTTCTTTTTCTCACAATTATTATATATAAAATTAAAGAGAAGCATGATAGAGTGCCATATGTAAACATAGGGTAGAGAACAAATATGTATACAGTTGGGGGTCAGGAATTTACATGCATATATTCACTTGTTTTTTATTTATCTTTTTCTTCAAATTTCAAGCAAAGAAAATATATATATATATGCTAGACCACCACTAATGTAGGTATTATAGAATGCAGACATTTTTTTTAGAAAAGAGTGACAAAATGTTGATGAACATGAGCAATGGCAAAGCAAAATCTTTTACTAAAGGGTATCAGAATATAAAAGAGTAAAACCACAAAAAAAAAAAGAGTCAATATATACACATTTTTTTTAAAAAAATCTTTTAATCTAATTATACTATAATTTCCCAATGAAGATACCCATAAATACATGTGATTCCACGACTAAACATGAGGATAAATAAGTAATATTTACAAATGAGTACATAGAAGGGTTTTTTTTTCTTTTCAAATGTATGAGGCATAATTATTAAGAAAGATAGAAGTGTGTTCCTTCAAATTTTCGATGTGAGATATTTACATACTTTAACATGATATTAGAATAGTTAAATCGATTAGGATTCAACATAAGAAGTGTATGTGTTGAGACCTAATTAAAAAGAAAAAAAAAACTTAGGTAACAAATTAAGCTTTTAGACAAAATAAGGGTACATCTCAAATATCATGAAAAAGCACATAATAATACTTTTAAACGAAATGATCACACTTACCAGCGGAAATTGTTTGTGGGAACCTACGGTAGCCATGAAAACCTCCACTACCATTGCCTCCTCCAAGATCCATTGCTTTCTTCACTAAGAAAATAAGAGAATAATGCTAGTCTATGTATGTTGGAAAGTGAATAAGCAAAGATATGGTCATTTATATAGAAGATACAATTAGGGATTGTTTGGTATTTAGGATGAGAGATAGATAAAGTTATTTTATGAATTGAGAAATATACTCTTTTCGTTTTATATTAATTGACTCATATCGACCTAATACACTTCTTAAGAGAACTTTTATGTGTTGTTGGAACTCTAATTCTGACTACTATTATGTTGTTATTTAATACTAAGCTCCCTTGAATTTCCATTTCTAAATTTGACATATAATTAAACATCTGTTTTTAATATATACGGAGGTCAAGTAATATGAAATGGAAACAAAAGTATCATAGAATTACTTATCACTAGTACAAATAATGTGATAAATAATACTCTGTTCCTTAAGAAACTAAGTAAGTTTATCTTTTTGTGCCCTTATAAATAAGAACGGAGGAAATATCAAAATTAACATAAAATTATTATCACTTATCTCTCGTAACAAACCGCGATCGGAAAAAAAAAAGTAGAAAAAAGATTGTAGCCGCGTGGCAAGAGGGCGTGGTGAACGAGAAGAGGTAATACGTTGGTAAGAAAATAGAGTTCATCAGTTGGGTAATTATGTGCAGCATTGACCGGCACACCATGCAATAACAAATTGACTAATTTTACTTTATACTCGTTTTATTTTAATTTGACACAAAAGTTAAAAAAGTAAAAAAAAAAAATAGTTTTTTTGTAAAATATGTCGAATGTATTTAAATTTATAATCTTAAATATATTACGTGAAAAAAAACCTGAAATCAATAAATTATCACAAGTGAAAGGAGATATTTTTTTTGAAACGGATAGGGAGGGAGTAACTTTTTTCTTTCCCAATCCTATTGAAACTGAATGTTGGCTACCAATTCAATCCTCCATTATATTTCATGTAACCAAACTAGCAGGAGGGATGTACGGTTCGACATAATTCAATAATTTTAATCGGAATTTCGTTTTAAGAGGATATATATAGACTATAGAGCATCACCTTTTGTTTTTTTATGTCAAAAGCCACCTCTATGGTGAACGTTTAGGCATGACTCTTATCACGTATATTAATACTTCCTCCGTTCACTATTATTTGTCAGGTATACTAAAAATAGATGTCCAAATTTAATTGTCAATTTAAACAATCAAGAAACAATTAGTCATTTTTTTCCAATTCTACCCTTAATAAGACATAACTATTGGTTTCAAAAAGTACTGGTCATTTTAAAGTTACAAGACTACTTTAATGTGAAAAAAGTTATTTTTACGGTTTTCAAAAAGTACAATTGGTTAGTTATCTACTTTAATTGAAAAGTTATATGGATTCTTTTGGTAGACTTTTGGTATTCTTTGTATACATTTAATAATTCATTAATGAAGACCAATTTTCATAATGATTGATAGTAGGGTTATATTAGTCAAATTACACCTTATATTAAATTTTTCTTAAGGGTTGTGCATGATTTTATCCTGACAAACAATAATGGACGGAGAGAGTAATATACATGAGCGAGATTGCGAGAAGGATGAATAGTCGAACCTCTCTAATAAGATAGAAATGTGGTTGATTATGCGCACAATGAGTACAATATTAATATTATATTCAGTATAATTTTATGAAGTAGATCTTGAAGTTATTTTCGATAAATACTTGAAAAAGAGAAATAAAAGAAGTCAAAGTAAAATATTGTAGTTACTAGAGTACCTTTTTTTTTCTTTTTCCAATTAATCCAATTGAATGCTTAAATTCAAAATATCCTCGATTATTGTGACCAAAGTAGTAGTAATAAGTAAGTGACAAAACAACAAATTTAATTAACATATGAATATGAGCAAACCAGTCTTCCCATTTAACTTGTAAAGTTGCTGTCTTCTGGTTGGTGTGGAACTTGGAACTTGCTCCTTATAATCCTCATCCAATTCATCTTTCTATATGTCATTGTCATTACAATACTTTTTTTTATCTGATATTTGATATTCATATTGGGATCAGATGAAATTGTAATCATCGGTAATGATATTCAATTCATCATATCAAACCGTTGATTTGGAGATGGAAGTTTTTCTTTTTTCATCAATGCTCGCCCAGTCGAGGCTCGTCCATGCCCAATCCCAATGGGCTTTCACTCCTTAACAAAAAAAGCCTGAACTCCAGTGTGATTCCTCTTGCGATGTCTATTGGGAGGTAGCATCCAATAGATCGGCTCTCTCATATTGAGAAATTCTGTCTAGTGGCATTCGATCACAGAATCCATTGACCGCTGCATAAATTACTAGAATTTGTTTTTCGCGGAGCAATATGGGTGTAACGAGGTTTAATTTTCCATTTCCATAACTCGAACTCAAAACCTTTAAATCTGATTAAGGATGAAGATATCCTATACATCCTGTCGCAACCCTTGATATCTAAATTACAATGGTGTTAAGTGTTTAGGTTCGAAAATATAAGGCATATGTAACTAAGTTTATTAGTAGTAAAATAGAATAAATCACTTAATTAAATATACTTAATTTGTATCCGCACATTTTTTCTGAAATATGTATCTGTCAAAACCCTTAAACTAGAAATAATCACAAATCACTTAATTGGATATATCAATTATTAGTAACAGCTTCTTTTTTTTGTCGCTGAAAAGATTATGATATTTTATTTTCATAAGGGATCTAATTCACTACTAGAAATCAGTCAATTTCCGATGAAGAAGTTTATCGGAAACATTTGCAAAAGTACATTTCTTATGGATTTTCGATAGATAGTCCCTAATATTTCCAGTAGTATAAGGTTCGGTTTTGGTAACTATATATATATATATATATATATATATATTTGAGTCATATTAGTGGGATATTTACTATAATAATTTTCTCATACTAAGAATTCTTCGCATTATCTACAACACATACATTCAATGTAGTCTCACAAATGGAATTTGAAAAGAGTATGCAGACATTACCCCTACCATTGTAGGGTAGAGAGGACGTTGTTTCTAATAGACCTTCAGCTCAAAAGAGAAGTTTTGGAAGCAAGATAAATACGATAGTTAAATCTCAAGATATAAAACAAATGAAACAACAACAGATAGTACCACACATTGAAAAATAAGAAACTAAGCATTACTTACTACTACTACTAATAGGAGGGGAGGGGATGAGGCAAAATGATACACTCCTTTAACCTTAACAAAAGCTCTTGAATTTTGAGTCCGGAATGGAGTTGCCTTTCGTAGGGAGTAGTTGTCCCCAAAGTGGACTCACATCGCGAATCTAGATTAGTCGGGAAAACCCCACAAAACGAACAATGAGCTCTCCAACTAGAACTTGTCTCAAATAACTTTCTACTTGTAGCTCATCAACAACATAAAATTTCCAGAAATCACCTTCCAAAATGCAAATATTTTACACCAAAAAAGTAAATGCTTGACGTTTTGATACAATTTATCGCGGTAAACCTAAGATGCATTGAACAAGTCACCTATAGTACTATAGAAAATAATGTCACAACTGGCAATTGTATGATCTTAGGATTGACATGAACCTAAGATGTGTTGAACAATCAAAGGATCTTTCATTTGTCATGTCATCATAATGTTGTTCAAGCATTTTGCACCAAATATGATGACAAATAAGCATCAACCTAGTGTTGCTTCCCTTCTTAGTACCTGTACAAACAGTAGATAGCATCAGTATTGAAGCACTCATAAGCTTCTCCAAGAAAGAAATTGTCAAAGATAAAATTACTCTGTGCACTTTGATAGTCATAGTATTTTCTCTTTTTCTTTTTGTGCACCGAGGGTTGCGCTTTTAGTCCATCAAATATCGATAATTTCTTGATTCTTGTTAAGCACATTTAACTTTCAGTTTATTTATGTGGAGTTTTGATCCTCTACTTATGAATCTTTGCGATTTTAACGAGTTACTAAGTGCTAAACCGTTCTAATTATCGACCTGGTATGTTAGATTTGTATTATTTTCTCAATATTTGAGTGTAATGCAATTCTAAGATAATCTAAATATACATATTTCTAATATAGAGGGACTGTAGACAAAGTTTATATTGGCTTAAGGTTAAATGTGCTTAGCCAACTATTACGAGGACCAAATTTAGAATTGATCAATGATTGAGGGACCAAAAGTGCAATCAACCTCTTCTTCTGTTTTTCTTTTGGGGACTTTGGGTTGGGGCGGGATGGGGGTGGGGTTAGTGTGAAGGAAGACATAGGAGTTCTGCATCTTCAATGCCGAGATGACTAACAATCTAACATTGTCGTCAAGTAAAGAGGTACTCAATTTGTCTCATTTCATGTGACAATATTTTCCTTTGAAAACAATAAGCTTTGCAGTTTACCCTTAATGACATGATTTTACAGCCATGAGTTCTAAAAGGCTTTCTTTCTTTCTTAAGCTCGGCGCCCAATCAAACAGGTTTTACATAAAATGAGCCAGAAGAAGCAGCCAATTGAGTCGGTGGCACTTAAAAACTCAGTAGAGCAACCAACTAGTATATAGTTAAACAGAGATCAAATGAAACTGATTTACCTCTTCAGCAAATTTTATCAAAATTGTCGTCCGTGGTCGGTGCTGCCCCTCCACAGGGACAAAATGAGCTGTCACTACTGCTGGAAAACCTGCATTTTCCAGAACTCCCTTCGAGAAGAAAAAAAATAAAATAAATTATAGCTCTCAGAAATGGAAGAAGAAGCAAAGTCGATAATGTTCTTACCCTTACGATACCCGCAACAAAAGCTCCACAGTTGAAAGCACCCATATCTTTTGGAATTGAAATGAATCTAAAATTCAAATGCAAATGATCCCAAAATGAAATACAAGAGTTAGTTCAGTAAGTAGATAATCGGAAGCATTTATAATGGCTTCAGTCGAGATCACCTGTTGACAAGGAGCTCCTTCTCACTAATCATATATTCATCTTCATGTTCAGTGCCTTTCTCAAGAGAGTCAGCAACCTGGTACACAAAAGCCAAAATGTTTCACCTAATCCAATCCTAAACAAATTCACAGGCAGAATAACTATTGGTCACTAAAGGAAAAAATTACGCTAGAGGAGCTTGATGCCACTCAATCCAAAAGAGCATGCCATTGAAGAAACAATGGAGAAAAGCTTTAAAATAGTCGGACAAAGCGATGAATTACTCTTGCAAACTATGAATTACTTAATCAAGAGACAGAGAGACTTATATCATGATCATAGGGACCTAAAACAGATTCTAAGAAAAACAAACTGAACTAAAGCACTGTAAGGAATTACTCTAGATGGTCTAGGTCGTAATGGAAAAAAATATGTGAAATGTTGTGTTAGTGTGAGACTGTGAGTGGTAGGAAACATCTGACTTATACATACACAAATGCAAAAACACTTGTTTCTAATCAACATGCAGGTATTCTGAAACCAATTGTTAGCTTTTAACAAAATGGTACATCTCTTGTAATCAGGAAGTAGATACATGTGGCGATGAACTTCAGAACAAATTTAGAGATAATATCAAGTATGATTCAAGAGAAAAATATTAATCATAGATAAAGAGGAGAACGTCAAAACTTCGAACACAGTAAGTTTGGAAAACGATTTTAGCCCCAACCACGTTACAGTTTCACGCATGATTAAAATTGTGGCAGAGAGGTTCTTCATTTGAGGTAACTGAAAAAGAACTATGATCAGAATATCAACTCCATTATGCTTTCATTATAAAGACATTTTTCATTCTTGCGACATCATTGATGTGCAATTTCTCTCACAGCATACTGAAGAACCCCTAACCAAAAGCTCACCAGCATATCAAATTACCACAAAGCATCAAATCCACAGAGCCTATTGAAATTCCATCAAATAGAACTAAAATGAAGAAAAGATGGACCGCGACATTCACATGCTATGCATAGTACATCCTAAGCAGTTGAGGAAGTGATAGAATATAGGCTTAAATTTTCCATGCTTGCTACTAGCTAAGTGAGTTACTTTAAAACATGGGCAAAGATAGCTCCTAGAAGTGTAAGGACTGAATCTTGTCAAATGATCATTTTTTCTTCCTTTGGCACTAAGAAGTTTCCAGTCATTCTCACCCCCATAACATAAAACCAAAAATCAATACAATCCCCAATAAAAGAGAGATGAAGTGCAGTCCCCCAAGAAAACAATTAGTATAATCAAAGAGATTTGAAAGGTGTTTAAGCAAAAAAGGGGAAGACAGAAAGAAGTAAAAGAAGTTGACCTTCCCAAACAAAACCTTCCATACAGTGCTATGCACAAATGATAATATACCCAGTAGTCGTGTCTCCCTTCTGTTTCCCTGCAGCATTATGAAGATTTTAGAACAATTACGTATCAACTTTGAAAATAAAGATTGTCAACTAGTTCTACAAATGACCATCACAATTTGCTTGCTTAAATTGTTGAAAGTAACTTTATAGGATTTTATGTAATATTGCATCCTTCACGTAGTAAAGTAGCCATGGTAGCAGCAGTACAGCTAGCATCTTGATCTTGTCCAAATTCTGAACTTTTATTGGGGAATGACTTTGGTCAAGGAATGGCTAAGTTTACAGGTAGTCATATCATATTCTCCT
This sequence comes from Solanum etuberosum, assembly GCA_029582245.1. Classification (NCBI taxonomy): domain Eukaryota; kingdom Viridiplantae; phylum Streptophyta; class Magnoliopsida; order Solanales; family Solanaceae; genus Solanum; species Solanum etuberosum. The sequence continues at coordinate 16,213 of JAJONR010003598.1, read as the reverse complement.
CTAAAGTTTCCCAGTCTTTTAAGTGTCAAAATCAAACGATCATGGTTGAAAAACATTTCCCATTCGAGGAATATTTTGAAGACGCAAACATGATTATGTTTAAAATTACAGTAAGTAAATATGCTTGAAGTACAAATTTCTATATAATGGACATAGATTAAATGGAGAGAACTGGCCCAGAGAATTATGTAATCGAGGTTTACTGGTTTGACAACAGATACCTAGCATCGAGATATGGTGTTGCTCTAAGTGAAGAAATTAAAAGCAGAACATTAGGGTGGCAATAGCATTGAAGCTTCATACCTTTTCCCTGTGGCAGAGGAGTTCTAAAATCCGTGCTCCAACAGCATAGCCAGCATCCTCTAACCTATTTTCCAGAAAATCATTAACATCTACAAGAATGTGTACACAAATACACTGTGAAATTTGTGGCAACGACAAAATCCTACGGCAAAAACTATATCAAACTTAAAAGGGCAGAAAAATCTAAGTTCAAGCTGGGAAAGATTCTGCTTATCCTTTGGTACTTTGCCATCATCCTCTAACATATTTTCCAGACAAGCATCAACATCCAGAACAATGCATTCACATATACAGTGTGAAATTGTAGCGAGGCAAGGACTTACTGCAAAAACTATTTCAAACTTAAAAGGGCAGAAAAATTTAAGCTCAAGTTCGTGGAAGATTCTGCTTATCCTTTGGTACTTTAAGCAATAAAACTGATATTCAACCTCCTTCCTTTAATGCCTTTTCTTTAGCACTAAATGATCAGAACCAACAGTTTTCTTTAGATAAAGGTAACTAATGATCAGAACCAACAGTTCCATCCACAAGAACTAGGTCTCAGCAAATATAGCAATTTTATTCCTTTTGATGAGGAAAGACTTCAATAAAATGGATGTAACGGTAGCAACCATGGCATACAAACAGTTAAAATAGCTAATCCTTACCTCAAAAGTGATAATTCCGTTCATTTGACACTACTAATATAGAGATTCCTTTTCTTTTTTTCCCCTATAATGACCTGATACCATCAAAAAGACTCTTAAGCACTATAGCACACCTCCATGTTTAGAGCAACAATAACGTAAAATGATCAATCAATCAACTAAGCTTCCCCTCCAAAATAGTTAGTGTCTGAATCTTCCACAACCATTTCTCCCTATTCGGGTCCATTCCAATACTAGAATTTCTCGAAGTTCCGCAGCATACAAGTCAATTCCCCTCTAATTTCAGCAATACAAGGGCAACAACAACAACTACAACTCAGTGTCAAACAAGTCGGGGTTCGACTATATCAATACCCAATTTTCATTTAAGCTCATTTCATAAAGAATCCTTATAATTCAGCAATACAAGGGGAAATAAACAAAATAACAGAGTTCTTGAAAATCACCTTCGCTCTAATTCAGTAATGTTGTCCACTTGAGTCTGATTGTACTGAACAAGCTCCGAAAACAAGAAAGCAAAAGCACTCAAACTGACCTGCAAAGGATCTCATTCACCAATCTGCAAAGTATATCTCCTAAACCCAACCCCACCCACCCACATCCTCTAGCTAAAAAGATTTAAAAGTGGTAACATGGGTCAATGTTATTAATATCTATCGTTAAAAAGACCCCCCCCCCCCCACCCCCTTCTTTACTTGAACAGCTAAGGCGTTTAGAACACAAAATTGAGTTAAGCAAAAGCACTAAAACTGATCTGCAAAGGACCTCAATCACTAGTCTGCAAAGTATATCCACCCCCCACACCCTCTAGCTAAAAAGATATAAAATTGGTAACATGGGTCAATGTTATTAAGATCTAAGTAAAAAAGAACCCCCACCCCCACCCTCACCTATTTTTTTTCTTGAACAACTAACAGGATTTAGAACACAAAATTGAGCTAAGCATAGGCGCTCAAACTGGCCTGCAAAGGACCTCAATCACTAATCTGCAAAGTAACCCCCTTCCCACCCCCACCCCCACCCTCTAGCTAAAAAGATTAAATTTGATAACATGGGTCAATGTTATTAGGATCAATAGTGAAAAAGAACCCCTTTTCCCCTTGAAAAACTAAGATAATTTAGAACACAAAATTAAGTTAAGCTTTAGGCTTCAATCACTAATCTGAAAAGTATATCCACCCACCCACCCACCCCAAACCCCATCAACAGCCTCTAGCTAAAAAAGAATTAAATTTGGTAACATGGATCAATGTTATTAGGATAAATAGTGAAAAAGAACCCATTTTCCCCTTGAACAACTAATATAACATAGAACACGAAATTGAGTTAAGCTTTAGCCTCAATCACTAATCTGCAAAGTATATCCCAAAAACCAACCAAACCCTCACCAACACCCTCTAGCTAAAAAAATTTAAAATTGGTAACATGGGTCACTATTATTAGGATCTATAGTGAAAAAGAACCTTTTTTTTCTTCATTCTTGAACTACTAAGATGATTTAGAACACAAATTTGAGTTTTTTTTTCTTGAAAAAAGAGAAAGAAGAAGTACCTCTTGTTTGCCTTTGCTGAGGGGTCTCTCAAGAACATTTGAGTACTGTTTGATCTTCCCTACACTTATCATCTTCTTCCTTCAACTATCTTTCTAGATCGCTTAGCACTGTAATGTCTACTCTGGTTTTGGGTACCCAGATTTCGTTTCGTTTTTCATTGAAAAAATTGAAAAGGGAGACTGAAAGGATAAAAGAGTAAAATGACAAAATGACCATTTTATGTTTGAGGAGATTTTAATATAGTACCTTTAAATATAATTTTGAGCACTTTTTAGTAGACGTTTGGTCATGCGATACCATATCACGATATGAAATCGTGAGATGGAATCAACATTTGGACATGCGATTTCACGTTGATATCATGAGATGGAATCTCATATTCTCCAAAAATTATGATATGGAAATTTCATATCATGATTTGGGATTTTTTAAATACAAAAGTTGACTCACAAGTTTATATTTTGTTAAAACAACCACACATTATATTTACTAAACATTTATTTCATATGTAAATAAAATTAATAATCACATTATTACTTTTTAAAATTTATTATTCTCATCAACATAAATTTTGTTATTGTTTTCAATTTGGTGAATATAAATGATAAAGTAAGAATTGATTTGGTGAATATAAATACAAACGGAGTGAGTAATACTTTTTAAGTTTTTCATAATAAAAAAACTTCTCTTTCGACTACATATGAAAATGTGTAAAGTAATTTAATATGAAAAGGGACAAAATTGGTGATGTATGTTTGATAATCACTACTTCTAATATGTTTGATTTTAGCACGAAATTAATGCACTGAAAATGTGCAATTGCACACAAGTGAAACAAGACATGAACCATATGATATTGACACACAAGTGAAAATTTTCATAACTAGTACAGTGTTACATAATTATTTGCGATAATACCAAAGGGGTGATGAAATATTTATGGTCTATGAGCATGAAAATATAGTTATAAATGATATTGACCAACAAATGGCTCAAAGTAACAATGTTGATTTGTCTTCTCAGTAATATGATAGAGAAATGCAAGTTCAACGTGAGAAGATTGTCTGTACTATGTGGGAGGATTATATTAAAGACTAGTACACTACAATTTATGTTCAATTTTTTTTATTGAACTAAAGTTTGATCAATTAAAGTTAGATGAAACAATTAATTAAGTGGAGAACAAATAGCTTTGTAATACTTTATTATGCGATTTTATAAATTTTTGTTTATTTGATAAGATTGAATAAACAATTGGGGTTATTTTAATAGTTTTACAACTTATGAGATTCTTATGTTTGATGAGAAAATATACAACACAAAAATTTCATATCGCATGTCCAAACAAAACTTCAACTTCATCTCATGATTCTGTATTATGATATCATATCATGATTCCATATCGCATGGCCAAACGGCCCTTAGTCCTTTTCATTTTGTTAAAATGAGTATTTTTCAAGTCTTGCAAACAAGAATGGTAAAAAGAAAAGAATTTGTAGGACACATTAGGATAGTATCGTAAAGCTTAGAATAAATTACAATGCAAAAAAATCCGACTATACTTGAGTTGATTTGACTTTAATTAAAAAAAGTCAATCCGAGACTAAATCAATTCGGCATTATAAATATAATTTTAAATTTTATTTTATACATAAAAGTATTTACTTTGATATTATTTCTGAATATTTCTTGTACTTTTTCATAATTTTTATTTGTCAACATATTATTTAGCTTCTTGAGACTTAAAATTTTGAATTGTCCAATAAAATGTTGTAGTCCATAGATATTAGTATCTCTAATAAAGTTCAAATCAAATTTTAATTAATACTAATGCTAATAAAAAAATTAATTCAATACTAAGAATGGCAATAATGTTAAAATAGAGATAGTGAAAGCTTGTTTCTGAACAACACTCGATAAAGTGGGGCTAAACTGCATTTAGGCCAAACTTTATGGACCAAACTGTATTTAACTTAACATCAATTTGCCTCTTCAAAAACAGCCCATATAAAAAACCACATCTTTTATTTCATTATCCACTCTCCCCACTCATTCTTTTACTAGCAAAAATTCATGACAACACATTGCTGAAAAATCCAAAGTGAAGATTATCACAACAATGGCATCAACATCTCTTGTACTTCCACTTAGTAAGCTCCATTAAATCTTGAAAAAAATATTTTTTTACTTTTTTTTCATATTCAAATTTGTACTCATTTGGTTTACATATTGTGTTCTTGAATGTAAAGGTTCAGCCTTTTCTATAAATTTGTTCAAGAATCATCATCAAACAATCAGAAAACCTCAAATTAGAAATGGGGTTACTAGGAAATGGGGTTTAAGATTGTGGGCACAAGAGAATTTGATGGGTACTGCTGAAGATGCTGAAAGGTACAATACAACTAAGCGCAGAGATTTGCTAATGGGGTTGGGGTTTTGTGGGGTTACAAGTTTCTTGGTGGGTTCTTGTTATGCTGAGGCAGCTGGATTGCCACCAGAGGAAAAACCAAAACTTTGTGATGCTACATGTGAGAAAGAGCTTGAAAATGTATGGTGAGGTTATTTAGCTCCCTCTCATTTTTTTTTTTGAACTCTTACTAATACTTGTTCTCATTTTGTTACTTCCTCCGTTTGTGTAGTTTGATTGGACAAGTAGTTTAAGAAAGTTCGACTTTTGAAATGTGTGATCTTAAATATGCCATGAGATTTATGTGTCTATAAAAGTAGTTACTAAGCATTTTAGGTGAAAATGAGATGTTTAAAATTAAATTAGGATAGGTGTCATTCGTTTTTTTTCCTGTTGACAACCGTGGTGTTCGAGTCAACTTTCGTGTATTTCGACTAAGTTCATGGGATACGTACCACCTCCTACCAGCATCAAGTACTAGTTTACTTTGTCCACCAAGGCTAGGACAGATGGAAATCACCTGGTGTTTTTGTCTTTGCTGGAATTTGAACCTGAAACCTCATGATTTTCAATCCACTTTATTGACCACTAAGCCATACTATTGGGTAGGTGTCATTCGTTTAGAAAGGAACTAATAAAGAAATAGTGTCATATAAAATGGAGGGGAAGGAGGCGTAGTTATGGTCAATTTTCTACTCCTTCCAGCATAAGTCCTATGTTGCTTATTCTTCAAACATACCTCCATGTGTTTGATGGATTCTCCAAAAGCCATACATTTTTTAGGATCCGACATGGGTGTTGCAGTATTTTTGGAGGTCAGAGCAAACATAAATCATAACTATTATAACAAAATTTGAGTGAATGAGCAAGTTTATCTGTTAATCTTTTAATATACCTTATAGAGCAATTGGGGTTATGGATTTTCAGTTTATTGGTTGTATGGGATACATTGTCATGGAGAAAACCACCAGTTTGGTTGAACACGTCGCCAATCGAATTTTACCTATAATAGTGTGCCTTGTGAAGGTGAACATGCAGGAAGGAAGCTTGAGCTAAAGCAGTGACTGAAACGTACTTGAATAGAGCAACCGTCATAATCAAAGTTTAAAATTTGAACAGTTAAATGACTTTGAACTCTTGAAAGTTGTGAAAATTGTATAAGGTAATGTTATGACTTATGAGTGGACTGATGTTAAGTACTTGGGATCTCACAAAATAAAAATTGTGTAATATAAAGGGACGGATTTGAACTATTTTATAAAGAATCTTGTGAGGAAATTAATTGTTCCCTTAAAAATTCGATGTGATGCATGGTTTTTATTTACTCATTTAGTGATATTCATCTGCCAGACTAATGCAAATTTCAAGAGAAGTTCTTCGCATTGCATTTGGTTTCTAGTCTAAAAAGAGTTATTGCACTTTCACATTCATGGAGATTGTTGACAAATTATAACCACTATGAATAATTTTCAGCTTTCTTGCATCGTAGTTTATTACTACACTTATTGAGCTGGTCCTTACTTTTTGAGTATCCTTGTTAAAATCCTGCAAGAATCAATCCCTATTCTGGAATAGTAGGAGATTATGTTGCCTTTTGCAAAGACATCTAAAATAGATAATCACACAAATTGAGGTTACATATTATCCTTTTTTGTTACTTGCACATGGCAAGTATAAGTCCACACTTCCAAATCCAGTATATGTAACTACTGAACTTTTTTTTACCTTCTTTAAAGGGGATCAATAGTGTTCTCATTTACCCTCCAGCATGACTCGAACCCTCAACCTACTAGTTGATTGGAGGTGTTCAACCACTTGAGCAAGCCTCATTTTCCCTATTGAACGTTTTTCTACGTTTCCAATTTCTTTTAATAGTATATGGTGAATACTGAATTCTAAATGCTCTGTTTATTTAGTGATTGAAATCCATTTAGTTGGACATACAATTGCTATATGCATGCATAGATTTGCAAAAGTTGATATTCTGACTGCTATGGTCTGAAGCTTCTTGCAACAATGAAGTTGCGATTTAGCATGAATTAGGAGTGCCATTTTATTTAGGTAGTCTTTTTCAGACACTTAGCTGACAAAGGATAACAAGACCCAAATTGGTCTAACATATGAACTGAAATAACTTCATTACAATCATCTTTCTCAGAGATATTTCTAGTTGGTATCTACTATAGAACTCATCATTTACTTGAAATAATACAATCATAGTTTACATATGAAGTTTAATAGAATATCCATCAACTTAGGATGCTGTATGTGATTGCTGTAGTATCCGTATTGTCAAAGGTTACGTGATGCAAAAGATTCACTGACATATCCCTTGTCATAGAAAACCTGAGAACCCCACTAATAGTAGAAATTTTTCATAACTGAAGGTTCCTATGGTAATAACCGAGTCAGGCTTGCAGTATAAGGACATCAAAGTTGGTCGAGGCCCTAGTCCCCCTGTTGGTTTCCAGGTATGTATCCTGATTTCTGATACTTCGTTTCTAATGTAAAAGTGAAGGACAAAGTACAGTGCGATGAACTTTCTTCTTCACCAAACTAGCTTGTTACCTTACCCATTTGGCAATTAATGGTAAAATATGCTTCATCTTCTCAAATCATGAAGTTGTCTTTTATCGCAAATTAGTTGAAGCCTGAAGGGAATTGAGGAGAAAAGGACAACAATATACCCAGTGAAATCCCACAAGTGGGGTCTGGGGAGGGTAGAGTGTACGTAGCCCTTACCATTAACTCATAGAGGTAGAGAGGCTGTTTCCGAGAAAAGGACATGCAAAAACTTAGAGAATAGAGTTTCTTACTCAAAGCAATGCATCATTATTTAAGGTTTTCCTTGTACCTCCATAGAGAGAGTGAGAAAGAGGGAGGGACGGAAGGAGAGAGAGATCCTTAAATTATCATGTGTCACAAAAGATATATGGCTCCTTCTTTCGTGTAAGTTCTATTCAAAATATTCGATTAATTATTTGATCAGTCAAATTTTGTTTCATGATGACAGGTGGCTGCAAATTATGTTGCCATGGTTCCCTCGGGACAAATTTTTGACAGGTCATTACACTGATTGTACTCTGATAGGTTTGTTGAATAATTTACAAAATTGTATACAAGCTTTGCCTTTTTTGGTCATTTGGAAATTGCATCCGTTGAAGCATATGAATGTTATATGCCTTCTTACAGTAAGGCGATGATGTTATAGTGTTGTATCTGTTCGTGTAGCATGGCATATTTATAAGGAGGCATGTTATGTACAGATAGACAGCCAAATAGCATAATGATACTCGGAAGAAAAACAAAAAGACTAAAATTGTAAAGTAAATGAATATGTAGCCTCCAGAAGAATAGAGAGGAGGAGGAAGATTCTCCTTGTAAATATTTTTGTTACAATTCTTTTTTAGGTTCAGTGCTTGTTTTGGACATGAAGGAGAAGCTGCAGAAGTTATTCTTTTTGTTTTCTCGTAATGGTCATACATGTAACCTTATAAGAGAACTTGCCATTTCTCCTTTAAGAAGTCTGATTCTCCTTCCCCTCAAAACACACATGCAGTCCTTATTTTGCATTTTAGGATAAATGACGTTTATGATTCGATGTTCCTTCAAATATCTGACTCTCGCAAAATATCTTGATTTCTAAATTAACAGCTCCCTGGAGAAAGGTCGACCTTACATTTTCCGTGTAGGTGCTGACCAGGTAAGCTTTAGTACATGTTCATGAAAAATTGTGATTTCACGATTTCAGTAACAGTAATAGCAGGTGAAGAATTAGCTTTCATAGTTTGGTTAGTTCATATGTGACTAACTAATTCCAATGGCTAGAGTAGGTAATCAAAGGACTTGATGAAGGGATCCTGAGCATGAAAGTTGGAGGACTACGCCGACTCTATGTACCTGGATCTGTAAGTTCTCTGCCTTCTGAATTTCTCATTCTACAGACGCAAATGAGAAGAAGATAATTAAACCATTAAGCAGGGGTAAATGCTTCTTTGTGGGATTGACAGGTTTAGATATAGCCCCTTTAAGGGTCGTTTGGTAGAATGTACTAGAAAAATAATACATATATTAGCTGTGATATTATTTAATTCTTTGATTGGTATGATTTTCACCCTATGTAGTATAGGGTGTATAACTAATACATAGCAAATCATGGTATAACTAATACATCAAACCATAAACTGGATAAAAAATAATCACAACATAACTAATCTCAACATTACTAATCCCAACATTACTAATACACCCTATTCAGTACTACTCTTATACACTCTACCTAAGGACGCCTTAGTTTCTTATTTGGGAAAAGAAAGAAAAATAATATGTCTAGTTGCTTACACAGATAAGAAGCTACCTGCAAGGCTGCAATCTTTCTAAGCCTTGAGGTTTCTCAATCTTTATCCTCCTAATTTGTTCTGCTTGATGAGAAGTTATTCAAAATAATGTCCCAGAGGATGGCCTAATACTTTGGGGCGGGGGTCGTGAACTTGAACCTTTCCATATATGCAATAGCTTACGTTCAATCTGTTTTACGTTCACGCTTTACTGCATTCTTGGCAATTGACTTGAAATCGTCCCCGAATAATGAAAATCTTTTATCAGACTAAGTCTCTTACACATTTCTGTTGAATAGTTGGCGTTTCCAAAAGGCTTGACATCGGCTCCTGGAAGGCCAAGAGTGGCTCCTAACAGCCCAGTGGTATTCGACGTGAGTTTGGAGTTCATACCAGGCCTTGAATCCGACGAAGAGTGATCATTTTACATTTTTTTTCTTGTAATGTTTTCCCCTGGCATGTAACTATAAAGCTAAGGAAAGGCTCATGTAATTATACTACCATTATTCCTACTGCATTTCTTTATTATATGCTCATTTTCTTTGTTGTATACAGTCCAGTTTTGCTATTGTATTTTAGTTCTTGTATGTGCTCATAAAGCATACATGTACATGAATATAGACATGACACAGAAATGTTAAAGAATATCTCGAAGGGGAGCCTTGACGTAATTAATAAAGTTGTTGTCATGTGACCAGGAGGTCATTGGGTTCGAACTGTGGAAATAGCCTCTTGCAGAAATGCAGGGTAAGGTTGTGTATGATAAACCTTTGCGGTCGGGCTCTTTCCCGGACTCTGCGCATAGCAGAATCTTAGTACACCGGGCTACTTAATTGGTTAAGAATTTCGAGCTAAAATACGACGAGAATATGGATGAGCTAAACTTTTTACTCCCGCAAAGTTCAAAGGCAAATTTTGTACTTCGTAATTATCTCCTTGTGACCTATAGGTTACGATTCGAGTTGTGGAAATAGTCACTTATACTTGTATTAATTACATCACACTTTTCGAGGTGCGATTCGGGTCGAATCCAAAGATTACCTTCCTAGAGGAGAGGACAAATATATACAAACATAATTTTCTTGGAAGTGACTTTACAACCTTTCAATCTTTTTATGGTTACAATTTGCAAATATGATAAACTATAGTGGTCCTGAATATAGAGTATTTGCTGCGCTGTATACCAAACTAGTACTCTGTACCAACTGACACTGGGAGATCTACAGCGATTTGAATTATCCGGAGAATGCAATGCCTGATATATAAAAAAAAGAGTAGATAATCAAACCTATTTCTTGATTCACTCAGAGAGGTTGTATTAGGTACGATTCGAACAACCAAATAGCTTATGTTTGACTTTGTATTTTAGAAATATTTATGGAATTGATGGCAAGTTCAAAACTCATAAATTATAAATCTTCAATAGGGAGGGATAAACACTAACATCATAAACACAAAAGTTTAAAACTTTCAAAGTATGTACATCTTGTTCTAACAACTTATAGCACCAAAACACCAAAATTATTAGATAGATGTTGAGAAAAATCTCTCAAATAGACAATTTAATATATCTTTATTAGCATATACTAGACTAGAACATATCGAAAATCGAACATAAAGAACAATAACAACACTACATGCAATGAAATTTCCTTGTCAGAATTCCTGGTTCCGCCATTGAGTAACCGAAAAGGTTACATGATAGAGCAAGCATTAGGATTCTCATCACTGAAAATCTGAGGGGGGTAATTAGCATACTCCATGAAAATGTAGTCCCTTTGATGCATATATTCATTTTTCTTGATATCTATTGTTGTCTTATCATCTTCCTCTTTGCCTTTTTCTTCTTCACTTTCTTTCTTTTCTTCTTTTTTCTCTTCTTCTTTTTTCTCTTCTTCTTTCTTCTCTTCTTCCTTTTTTACTTCTTCTTCCTTCACTACTATAGCTTGCTTCCCTGTCCTCTTGTACACGTCGTTCGCTAACTTCTCTGGATCAACGACACCTTTTACTACTACTTGATTGTTTCCTAGGTCCGTCGTTACAGATTCAACACCTACAATATATACATATATGAGGATTCAATAAGAATTGACTAGTTTTACGTTGACTGTCAGGACAAAAGTTTGTTATACTAATGCACAATAATATATTTGATAATGTGTGCATTTGCAAGTTCGTTACAAATGTAAGGGCTAAACATGAATTGACTAGTTTTACGTTGACTGTCAGTATAGAAGTTGATTATAATAATGCACAATAATATATATTTGATAATGTGCATTTGCAAAGTTGTTACAGGACTAAACATCAATTGACTAGTTTTACGTTGATTGTCAACATACAATATACTAATGTGCAATAACATGTTTGATATGTATAATTGCAAGTTTGTCATAAATTGACTAGTTTTACGTTTGACTGTTAGCATACAAGTTTGTTACCATAATGCACAATAATGTATTTGATATGTGCATTTGCAAGTTTGTTACAAATGTAAGGATTCAACATGAATTGACTAATTTTACGTTAGCTGTCAATCAACAAGTTTGTTACAATAATGCACGATAACACATTCGATATGTGAAAAATATGGAAATCATATAATATGTACCTTGAATTTTTCGGATTCGTTTCTGCAGTACTTGTGCACAAGCTTCACAATGCATCTGAACTGTCATCTTCACTGTTATGACCGGAGGAGGCTGTCGATTATGTGAAAATAATGACATTTTTTCGCGTTAATGCACGTACTCAGTGACTAGTTATATCACGAAATAAAGAAATTTTGGCAAGACAGAGCAACTATAATTTGCTATTCTAAAGTAAAATGCAAATCAATACTAAAAATGTCACAACAAAAGTTATTACGCCTCAATCACAAATAAGTTAGGGGTCGGCTCAAAGGTGGAGCCATTACATCATGTCTCTGTTGAAATGAATCTTGTTAGGGGTCCTGATATATGAATCTTGATTGACTATGTTGAAAAATTCGATCCCCAATCCCCTTAAAACAACATTGTCCCACTCAAAGACGAATTCAAAATTTTAAATTTATAGACGTAATGCCAACTCCTCCCTCTTAAAGCCACTAAAGGTCAAGATTTTTTGTTAGTTATAACTTAAAAGTTGATCATATGATATATCATTATTTTCTAAGCATGTTTACTCCATTTAACCTCATCTCAAACCGATATAATATGATTTATTACACGAGCACAACAAAAATATGATAACGCGATATATTTATGAAACTAGACGTAACAACCATCCCAGCAAGCAAGAGGTAAGTTGTTGTATTGGGATTGTTATTTTATAATATTGTACATAACTATATATTATATCAGAATACTAACAAATATTGAAATGTCAGTCTCGTGAATCCCTTATAGGCCCCAATTCAAGATTTTACTATACTGCAGTATGGCAGAGTAGCCCACCTACACTTCATTCAAACAAATTTTGAATTTACAAAAACAAATTAAAATTTTACAATTTTTTTATTTTATTTGTAATAATAAGTTTTTATAGAGACACAAATATTACGTATACTTTAAGTTCATCACATATGTCTTCAAAGGATGATATGTTAAAGATATAGACGGATTGAGAATTAGAAGGGCGTTAGAATGTTCATCCAAACCTCCTTGTCGAAAAAACACAATGTATATAAATTTAACTTTTTATGATAAAAATTTTCAAGCGAAAATCCTATCTTTGTCGCTCTATCTACACCACACATTGTTTAGTGTGCCCTTCAACACCCCCCCCCCCTTTACCCCCCAAGTGGGTTGCTCAGAGACTTGTCTTTTTTGCTAAACTTTTTACTGTAAAAACTATATGTTTTGTTGCTTTCATTGTCAGCAAGGAAACAACAGTCATAAGCTGTGGTTGCTCTATTAATTCCCTTTACACTAAAAGGAAAAAAATAATACACCACATACTTTGTTTGTGTTATTCAAAAATGTATAATATCTCTATCGGATTCTCTAAAAATATAGTTGACTAGTAATTATTTAGTATCTTAGCCTAGAAGGGTTCATCTAGTATGGATCGATAATTTAGACGATAAGCCTCAATTTATTTTTTTCCAAGTGTAAGAATATTGAAAATAAAATAAATATGTTTAATGTTATCATAATTAAAAAAATTAATATTTGTGGAGGACTCGACACACACTCATCGACATTTGACTAGTGATTAATTAGGATAGTTTGATGCATGAAGTACATACACACAAAATTTAGAGAAAAAACATACATGATCAAACCAGTATAATATAGTCAGTTTATTCTAATGCAAGCACCTATCAATAGCTAATTTCATGACTCAATCATACGAAAATAACTTTACCAACTAATTAAACAATAATAATATTTACCTCATCTTTCTTCTCTTCTACTTTTGGCAACTCCTCTTTTTTTTCTTCTTCTTTTTTATTTTCTTCTGGTGGCTTTGGCAAAGGTGAAATCAATTCCACTTTTCTACCACTTTTTTTTTGAATTCTTTCACACACTTTGAGAGGATCTGCATTTTTCCCTTTTATCACCACTTTGCTAGCCTTAGAATCTGCCTTTACTTCCTCCACTCCTATTCATTTACCATAAACAAAAAAAACAAAAAAAACAAAAAAAATGCTCAAAAGTCTTTTCTGTTTTTGTTTTTTACCATATGATACAAAAAGAAAAGATATTATATTATAATATTATAATAAATTAAAGTTGATTGTGTCCGGTTATATACGAACTTGTGGAAGCAGTCACTAATGATTATAATAGGATAGATGATATGAATCATACATTTTTTGGGGCGCGGCCTTCTATGAATTCTATTAACGCAGAACATTTTATGTACTCTTCCGTTTTATATTAATTGATCATTTTTTTTATAGGCATATTAAGATATCAAAAATAAGAAGATAATTTTACTAATTCACCTCTTAAAAAATTTCTTAAAAATTCTACAAACAAATATGAACACTTTTAAAAAAAATTAACTGTAAAGGGTAATATAGACCCACAACTCCGAAAAGAGAATTTCTATATCTCGCATCTACTTAAATTGTGGGAATATGAGAATCTTTTTCATTGAATTGATAGACAACTAATATGTGATAAATATTTTTAGTAAGATGATTAAAGGCCGTATTGGACTGTACTTTTTTGTTTTATATGTTAAGCTTTGTTTATTGGGTGCATTGTTCAAGAATTTATTAATGAATGGTTGAATTGAAAAACGTGATAATGAGATAGGAGACCATAGAATAAATTAATGAAGGTCTCAATACATAGTGTATTCTATAATCAGAAAGAATAATTTAAATTACTTCTTAATTTTTTTTAAAAACTTATATTCATTAATAATGTAGTTAAATTTTATATTATCACAAAAAAAGGGGTCAAATTTGGCATTATGTTATTCGAAATTGAGCAGCTTAGTCTTTCGTTAGCAGTTAAAAAACAGTCTTATAAGATAAATTTTAAACTATGGTTAAAAGTTTGAAAGATAAATTTAAACCTCTTTTCCGAAGACACGTGAAGTTCAATCATTTCACAATAGAGATATGTTAATAGCATGAGTATCTCCGTTACAATTTGCTACCGACAAGAATATAAATAGAACAAAACCATAAACATATAACATTTTACTTGAGGAAATTTGAATAATACTAGGGATACATTTGAACATTTTTCTTACTATTAATGTCATTTAACTAATTCACTTATTATAATAGGTAATTATTTTATTTAATTAAAAGAGGAAATTATTAATTTAGGAAAAAATTAAATACCTTGAAAACCTTTGAGGGATCTTGCAACTTTTCTTGCACAAGCTTCACAATGCATATCAACTTTAAGCACAATTTCTTGAATTTCATCTTCTTTTTTTTCCTCTACTTTTTTCTCTTCTTCTTTCTTTTCCTCCTCCTTTTTAACCTCCTCCCCTTTGTTCTCTTTTTCCTATAAAAATCACACAAAAAAAATTAAAATGGGAATTAATTAAAAGTATACATAAATAGATTCTTCATCAAAAGGACAATGTAGAGTGTTTAATGTTATAGTATTCATCTGAATTCAGTAATTTTGGTTCAATTTTATGATATATACAAATCTTGAATTCTGTCTCATAAAATTTGAATCTTGAATACGTCTTTATTATCATCATACAACATTCTTGTTACAAAACTCACTAAACAAGTATAAATAGTAAATTCCAAACTTGAAACTATAAAAGTTCAAATTTTGAATTTGTCTTTGCTATTAATGTAGAAAATAAGAGATTTCAAACTCAAAATCATAAAAGTTCAAATTTTGTATTCTTGTTATAAAAAATTCACTTAACAACTACAAGAATGACAGATTTGGAACTCGAACTCATAAAATTCAAATCTCGAATATATCACCCTTGCTATCAGTATAGACAAGATTCTTATACACTATCAATATTCTCCATTGACAAACTATATATATATATATATATATATGAAACTAAACAAAACAAAATTGAATTGATATATGGATTCTTGGATGTTTTTTTTTTTTTGAGTGTTTGAACATACCTCAGCCATGTAGTAAAAAAAATCTACAACAAACTCTTGATTTTCAATGAAAAAACTGAAGTAAATGAAAAGTTTTTCCTTCTTTAACAACACTCTATATATATAGAGAGAGAGAGAGAAATAGTCAAGGATAGATTTGGTGTATCTATTATGAAATTTAACTGAATTCAGTAATTTTGACTCAACTTTTGTATACATTACAAAATTTACTAAAGAAATACAAATAACGAATTTCGTATGTATCGTGCATTAAAATTCATAAAATTTAAATCTCGAATAGTTTACGTTAAAAACTATGAAACTAAGGAAAATAAAAAAAAAATAGATTGTAGAATTAAAGTGTTTGAACATACCTCACCCATGTAGTTAAAAAGCTCCAACAAACTGATGATTTTTAATGTAAAAATAAAG